>OZ025248.1:12985231-13269314 GCA_964019135.1 Arenicola marina | reverse complement strand
AAAGATTTCTATGTGACTTTTTAATGCCTGTCGCCATAATAATCTCTCGTTATAGACATGTATATATTTCTCTGGTGACAAATATTTAAAATAGTAACTATATAGTTTGCTATAATATAGCAATTCACATATTATGTAAACATATAATTAAGTTAGCATATATAATTTAATAATAGTTACCACTGATAAGTCAAGTTACCGGGGGTGGTGAATTGTCTATGTTGTTCAAATGAAAAGTGAACTAAAAATTCGTAAATTATTGCTCATTATTCATATTCATGTACAGACATTGTGGTAGGCGAAAGATGCGATTAAATAACAGGCGCCCCTCTAAATCTGGGACATGTGACAATACCCCCCCCCCCCACTCTTAATGTAAACCCTAACTATCAAGTAAACTGGTTTATATTGAACTTGGCCTCTCATTGAGGTCGTTTGCATTCCCGTGTTCCGCGTTGTTTGTTTCCATTATTCCCCGTTTATGCTCGTGTTGTGGAAGAGCAATAAAAGGTTAATGACCCAACATCTGAGGCCCTCGCGAATACGGCCTCCATCGTGATAAGAAATCAAAGCCGTTCTCTGATAAGCTAGGTCTACGGCAGGTACAGGCTTCTGTCTGCAAAGACGACTGTAAATTATACTAAATTAGACTATAAAAGTCTAAAAACATTAATTCGTTTCCCTACGGATTGCGACGAAGTTCCAGCTGTGGTGAGCTGGAATGATATGTGATGGTGTTGAATGCGCAATGGGCAAGATGGCAGGAAGGTCGGTCTCGAAGGTTCTGGATACCCAGGGCCTACCAATACACCTGTGCTTCTATGGTCCTTGGAGGCAGGTAGGGAGGGGGTGGTGGAGGGGTAAATGGCTTGTAACTCCACCAGAGAGAGACGGACAACCTTTAAAACTCCGCCCCACGATCAACCGCGCGTCTGTTTACCTATACATTGTGACGTCACGGTCATGTGACATGGAGAGCAGCCAATCGGATGCGGCAAGGGTGTAATGCCAGGCAGCGAGTGACTGTTTCTCGCCTTCACTCACACTTTACCCGCCTCTGCGCCCCCCATCCTAACACACACACCGTCCCCCCTCTACCACCCCCAACCCCCCCTCTCTCTCTTACACGCTCGCCGTCTCTCTGTTTGATCTCCACTTGATATCTGCACCCTCCTCTCCTTCAGATTGCTCCACACATGGGGGAGATTTCGCACGGAGGGTTTGCCAGCGACTTAAAGAGCTCCCGGGGTGGCGGTACACAGGCCCTAATTGATAACGATAGGCTACCACCCTCATTTAACCACGTATCGTGAAGCCAATGCCAGACGAGTGTCTCCACGCTCTGTAAGTATTCTCTATCGCCTTGCGGTTAGCCACCCACCCAGCGGGCCAGCTTGTGCGCATATTGGAGGATTCCACGGCCCGGACACACCCGCCATACATACGGCATATAGCAAACTCGCGTGCCACTGCCCAGTAATTAACCCACCCGGATCACTCAATCCAGTTAATAAGACAAGGAACGAGAACGGTTTATGACCGAGGTACAGTACAGGTCTGGAGGTACCTCGCCAGCCCCGAGGGTGGTCCAGGAGAGGGGGAGGGAGCAGCGGCTAGATCACCGTGTCCAGGTGATAAAAAGTTAATTAGGCAGGTGTGCCTGACGAACGGGAATCAAGCGTTGACAAACGAGGTGCTAGAGCCGGAGTTGTTATTCTGGATAAACGGTGATCCCGCCCTCCGGGAGGATCTGGAGTTGTTTCCCTCCATGGATACCGCATGAGCCGGACGCGGAAATGTTTCCGGGAGATGTCTATCTGACTAAATAGAGAGGTGCAAAGGGAATTGTTCGCCTGTCGCGCGATCCACGGCCTTGTTTAACGCCAGGTTTATGCCCCGAGACCTATCTGGATCCTACTTATATAGAGCCGACCCCGATCTCAGCAGAACAGGTACGCCACCGCCGTCTGGGATGTCACCCGGATCAGCCAGTCTCACCGGGAGTCCGTGAGAAGGAATCTGGATCTTGTTTTGTGGCACGTGCAATCTCCGGATGAGTGGTTTCTCGGATCCGGATTCTCGGCACGTAGTTCCCGTTAAACGCGGTGTCTTCTGGAGCGACGAGTACAGGTGAAACGCGATCCCCAGCGACAAATCGTGATCCAGACAGATCGTGATCCAGACGAATCTTCTCCGCATTGACCAGGTGATGTGATCTTCTGGATATACACGTCTGACCTGACACGCGGGAGGTCGACCGGGCGGGATTCGCTCCGGAATCCCATGTATCCATGGTAACCCCCATGATTGCTACATCCCTGTGGCGCGCCTATTGTTGTGTTTAGCGTCATGTCGGGACCACAGAGGATAGACCTTCACATGTGGATATCCAGAAGCCACGCCATGACGTCACAACGACTCCGGATGCTCGCTCTGTGCTGTGCCCTGGTGATAGCTGTGATCCCGACTCCGACGTCCGCCAACTGGATGTGAGTAATCGTGTCCCTAAATCTGTATTAATTATACAGTGATAATTAATAGCGTTATGAACTGTAAGTCTGATATTATGATAAACTCTAGTCTAATTTATACTGTGATTACCTACCTGTAAATCGACTATATATGATAAATAATATAATTAACAAAGACTAGTACTGTGATTAACCCTACGTCTAGTATATATATTCATCTAATAAAGTATAAGTGTGCTTCATTACGTCTAATGTTGTAATAAGATATAAGTCAAATATACATGATCAACTGTTAATTCAAATATACATGATCAACTGTTAATTCAAATATACATGATCAAAGATACATGATCAACTGTTAATTCAAATATACATGATCAAATATACATGATCAACTGTTAATTCAAATATACATGATCAACTGTTAATTCAAATATACATGATCAACTGTTAATTCAAATATACATGATCAAGTATACGTGATCAAATATACATGATCAACTGTTAATTCAAATATACATGATCAAATATACATGATCAAATATACATGATCAAATATACATAATGAAATATATACGATCAACAGTTAAGTCTAAGTCTACTATTGTGAAAAAATCTTACGCTCATTGTGGCTCTAATGCTTAATAGAAAATATTATGATCAACCGTAATTTAGATTGTGATTAACTAGAAGTCTAATATTGTGATTAACTAGAAGTCTAATATTGTGATTAGCTAGAAGTCTAATATTGTGATAAACAGTAAGTCCAATATTTATTTTCTACTCAAATTGTGGTCCGCTGTAAAAAGAACTGCACTGACGGTATACTATTGTTGTCAACCGTATGCTTAAGTTTGCTGTCCATTGCAAATAGGACAAATACTGTTGTATGCCCAACCGTAACCCACTGTGGGTCTAAATAGGACTACATAGCACACACACCTGGCCATAGGATTTATAGTGATAACCACCGCTGTGACTTAACGAGCGTTAAACCTGACTTGAGCCATAAGGTATGGTGTGTATAACATTACGTCGTGGAGAGAGAACAAACTCTAAATTGACGTTAGCACGTATATAAATAATTCAGCCATAGCAATGCAACACTGTGTTTAGGGATGGAATGTAAACCTATCTATTGTGGTCAAGTTTGGCCCCACAGCATGTTCCTGCGTTGCCCGGTGGCAGCAGGAACTAAGTTTATTTTGTACCCGTCGTTATATATAGTGTGTCCAATTACAGATCCTTTATTTGCTCCGTTCAATGACGCATAATTGCGCAGTATTTCTCCGCGGGTTGTTAGACCTCAAAGATAGACGTAAGACGTTGATCGCCATAAAATGCCCATTTTTTCTTTCTTCCACCCCAGTGGTAAAACAAATTTATATCGTACCAGCCATATAGTCGATATTCGCTTCACATCTATAGACAAAGCCCCGAGGATCTGATAAGATGCTAATCCTCTTTTAGGGATTCCAGCCCCCCATGCCCCGGTCAAACACTTGACTGTGTGGGTCTGCCGAACAGGGGTATAGACCGCGTGTAGACAACGGGGCGAACTCTGTAGGGGTGTAACCATTGCACTTCTGTCTCTCCGGCGACTGTTGCACAAACAGGCTATGTTCCTGTTAGGTCTCGAGTGTTAACTTTGTCTGTCTCGATGAGTTTGTCTTAGGTGCCCATCAGAAGGATTTGTATGGAGGATACATATATCTATAATATAAGGCATATATGCATGTATAGGCTGATACATGTACATAGATGGGCGTATTTTTTAACTGTGTACCTGATTCATTTCAGGTGTATAGGTAAGGAGAGGCGGGGGGGGGGGGGGGGGAGGGAGACAAGGGGAATGGGGTGGGGGAGAGAGGGGGGGTTAATGTAAAGGATCGGGTAAAGCATGGAAGTATCTAAACCACGTGACAATAAAATACTGTTATACGGTATACAGACCTGACGGTTAGGGTTGTTGGACATGACTGTGGAATGCAGTAGCCCCAGTGAATAAGAAACCATATAACACCTTAAATACGGATCTACACATATATATATATATATATATATATGTGTGAGCCGTGCTAATAACGCATCACAGTGACGTCACTGTAATAAATTAACTGTCGCTTTCCCATTAAGGCCACAAATACCTCGTCTGTCTATTATATTATCCGTTGTGTGCTAAATATAGGCCTCTATGGTACTCCGATAATACGTGGAGAGTTCATTGTTGCCAACGACACACACAAACAACAACTGTTTATTGCCCTGGCGATTGCATAGTAATAGTCAGATTTACATAGGCCTACTTGGAAATATATTTTTGCTATATAATATATGTGTTATGCGTTATACCAATAGACGTGCAGTCAGTCAGGACAACACGAACTGTCTTTAAATGTGATAAATGCGTATCGAATAGCTACTGAAAACCGGATTTGCCTGGGTACAAAAAGCATCGGCTTGCGGGCCGGTTTGAGTTGTGGGGCGGTTTGAGTGGCACTCGGTCCGTCTTGAACCCAGTCCCCTAGTCATCTTGACGGCTTCTGAAGGGGCAACAAGTAGCTCGGTTATCTTAGGACTATCCGGCAAATAGACGGGTGATATATTTATATATATATATATGTGAATGCCGGTGATCTCAAATGGTTTCTGTTGGGGCCGGTGACGTACTTCCGCCGCGGACGGGATTGAATAGCGGGCGTAGTTGACTTTAACGGAGATATATATATACATGTATATATTTATTTAGAGCCCATGATTAGATAGCCGAAAGACGGGATGGGTGGGAGATTTAGATAAAAGTAGGTGAAACAAAGATATATGAATAGGCCTATTAAGTGGGGGGGGGGTAAACAAAGTGAAGATTGTACAGAGTGAAGCAAGCTGTAAGAAAGTGGGGAGGGAGTGGGAGGAGTGAGGCGTGAGGGTAGGGTGAAGAGGGGGCCGGGCGGGGATGGTGGGGATAAGGTGGGGGGGGGGGGGGTGGTAGGAGGTCAATGAATGAAGGTGTGTCTGATATGAGATATATTGAGGAGCGACTCCCGAAGCTGGAATGCTGCGAAACTAATGTTATAATTTGCTACACGCTGAACTGACACCTGAGTGCGGTCGAGGGGTATAGGCGTGTGGGCGGGGGGACAGGGAGGGCGGGAGGGGTAGACGTGGACCATGGCGCTGCTCATGGCCTTCCTCGGCTCTGAGATCAGCATTGACTTTACCTTAATCTCTCACCCGACGCCTGTAAACCTCTGGGGCAGGGGCTCTTGTACCGTGGCATATCATCCTGTTCACTGCTTGATCGACTTGCCATCAAGACCATTGACCCCTGTCTTGGGGTTGTCATTAGCTGTCCATCGTTCTGGAGCCTCCGTGGGTGACAGGCAGAACGACTACGAAACATCCTCGACAGGACGCCACTCATGCCGGCGCCATGGACGGCACTAGCCGGGAATGATGGCACTGATAATACTAATCATATTATCATGTGTAACTGAATTGCACCAGACAATGATATCATATGAAAATAAATACACGAGTAACGAAACCAGGAGGCAAACAATATTAAAATAATATCTTACTGATTTAGAGAAAACAGGCTCATCTTCCATTGTCGTTAGGATTGGTATCCCTATAATAAGTGGGTAAATAAGAAGTAGGAACATAATACTCATAACATACTGACACCTGGCGGTCACAATCGGAATCTCTTCTGGGTGAAACACGTGGTCAAGTTAGTGTGTAACTAGTTAGTTTTTGATGCCTCCGTTGTTTTGTTGTCGTCAATTACTTATTTTGGATCGTTTCCAGCTCTCGCCATTGGTACGATACTTCCTATAAACACAGTAAATAACGTTGATGACTTAGTTTAGCACAGCGAAGGAATTACAAACGAGTGGTTCTTTTTGCTGTACAAGTCTCGACCGCCATTGCGACTTCAAGCCTTCCACTCAAGAATATTCGTTTTCTTCTCGTTTTTTTAACAGAAATCAAGTTTTTGTGTTTGCAATCGCGTTCGAAGCAAAACTGCATTGATCATTTAAAGTTATAACTCTCGAAATAAGAGAGCATAAGTAAACACAAGGTCAAGGTCAAGATCACGGGTCACGTGAGTGCATTATATTGAGATTAATGCGCGGTGACTTAATGTGTTTAAACGATAGTGATTTTTTAAAATGTCACATGCAAAACGCAATAAGCAAATAAAGATGTAATTAATGGCATGTTTCTTTTTAATTTAATCATATAAGCTCATTATACAATGTAGATAAAACAATTTGTCCAGCTAATTATAGTGTTTGATATTGTCTTTTTAATTTTCTGAATAATACAAGTTACATCAACACATATAGCAAGACCGAGACCCATGCAGGACAGTTCACCTATTATTGGTTCTCATATTCATATTAACGCTGACTGGATCGAGACCACAGTACAGCAAGTAATTGGAAGAAATTTGTTTGTGAATGATATTATACAGGAAGAATTGTTGTACGAGCACCTTTAAATATCGTGTATTAGCAGGACACTGTAACATAGAATATTCATAACGATATCTATTTGATATGACGCTAATTGTCAGCTTCATTGCCAACACGTTTGTACTTCAGGGAATTACCCTTGAAGGATGACTTATTACACAAGGTACCCTCAACATTCAGCTTGCCGGGCCAACGCCCTGTATATAAACATACCCAGTGGAACGCCACTGATCAATTTCCTGGTTCTACACAATCAAAGAGGCCATATAAATACTCATACGAGCCGAAATACCTTTGAGGTTCTCTACTGTTCCAACCTAACGGTATCGAATTGCCGAACTGCCCAAGTTTTGTCAATCAACTCTCGAAGTCTGATACGCACTTGGTAAATGGAAGGCACTTCACTGGGCGTTGAGCCTTCACAGTCTATGTGGCCACATCCACTTCATACACCACTGAGTACATAGACACAGGGACAACTGTTTTGTCGAAACACTGACGGATTCGGACTTAGGTAACCGCTTGAAAGTTACAAGGTTATCATCACTTTTGCCAGCGGGGCAAGTGCCCATGTAATGGGGATTGTCTTTTCTCTGTTTGATGTTGATAAGCGAGCATACACTTATTTCGCCCCATATTCTTTCCAGGCTGAGCAAAGCAGTCAGTCAGAGCCTTATCATAAATGGAAAGGTTTCATTTATGCACATTTCGAATTATCACAACAATATCACATCGATAGTCAAAATTATTCACCGTTATGACCATGATATATCTAAAAGTTTCGGATACTTTGTGTCCGAAACTTAGATGTATCTTGGCCATAATGGGGTGGGGGGGGGGGGGGGGTAAGGGGTATTTCCGTTCCTCGAGAACAGCTTTTCATTTCACCGTGAACTGGGAATGAGGAAAATAATTCTCCGTAAACTGGGAATGAGGTATTAACCGACCGCCGTATTCAAAGATTTTCAATAATCGTGAACTGGGAATTTTAATATTAGATAACCGTGAATCGGGAAATCGAGAAATTTGTATTATGTATCCGCCCATCCTTTGTATGCATTTAGTTCTCGGTCTATTTCTTCGTGAACTGGAAATAAAGACATTTTTTCTTCGTGATCTGGGAACACGACCCCCCCCCCCCCCCCCGCCCATAATGATGTGGACACTTTTGTGTCCCAAATTCAAACATGTCACAAAGTTTCCGAAACTCCGCTAGATGTATCATGGGCATGATGGGATATGGCACACACTGTGCAGGCGGCCAATGGTGAGCTGTAGTATTATATTCATATGTACCCATTGGCCCTCTAAGATAAGTCGAGTATCTATCATTTAACACAAGAATTCGCTCCGACTAACATCGGTGGAAACGGATGTAACTCTCGCCATGCTACTAGTTTGGTCACGTGATAGCTCGCTGACGGACCCACCGCGTGGCTAGTGTTGCGATGCCTTGAAAGACATGTCGACATATCGTCCAGGGCGAGTGGCTGTTCTGTGTCTACAGGGGTGGCGCCCGCATAAAAACAGATTCTCATAGGAATATACTGAGGCTGCATTAAAGGTATTTAGGGGACCGCTTCACCTGGAGCCTAACCACCGTGTTACAGGTTTCTCCCGCCTAACCTTGTTTTCAATCGTGGCATTTTAACAGCATTTAACAAAACCCAAATCTTACATGATAACACTACAACATATGAAGCGGAAAATCAAACATCTAAAAATGGAAACTTCATTTGGAAATCACTTGTAGATTTTTCAGATAAAAAATGTTAAAACTCCCGGCGTAAAAAGCGATTAGCTGGTCAATTATTTATTCGGTGGGTCCGTCGGAGACAGCTGAGTGTTTACAGGGTAAACAGCTACGTCCAATAGCCGACTATATAGCAGGCATTGTGATGGGGAGATTCAACGACAAGAGACCCCCGTGAACCCCCCCCCCCCCCACAGCATGCCAAGTGATGTACCCTACCCCCTCAGTCCCCTCCAATGCTACGCGACGCACCCCGTGCCGTGTCTATAGCCAGCACACAGCCAGCCACTGTGCCCCCGAGGCACGACCAGACTCGGTGTCTACCGCCGTGAACCCTGAGAGGGACACGGGACCCCTTCCTAGACCCATGAGGGGGGGGGGGGGGAGCAGTGGGGGGGGGGGGTCGGTCGGCGGGAGACGGGGTGGTGGTAGTTACGGATTCAACAACACATAGATTGATTGACCTGACGTAATATAACACACATGTAGAATTTAAATTACTCACTTTTTTCAATTAAGTGAAAAGCAGTCTTTGAAATTATTCCCGAACTAATACCAAAACACTGTAATACATCTCAGATATTCAGAACGTGAATGTAGTACATGTTTGAAGGTGTACTTACCCCCACAACAGCCTCGCGACTAATTAAACAGCGGGTATCTGCAGTGGTTGGTTCCCATAGTATGAAGATCTGGGGCCTGGCATAAGGACTGTTTAGTTCACATATCAAATTTATATAGTTGTGGTGGGTAGTTGAAGGTTGGTTTCATAAGCCCATATGATAAATATAATTGTTTCCACTATTTAATTAATTCGCCTTTCCCGAGTGGTCATGCTAAGCCCGTCATATATTCTATGATTAGCTGAAGATCAGATAAGATAAGATAAAGTTTTATTTAACGTCGGTATGTAAAAGCCAAACAATAAACATTAGCACACGTGTTATTGACCGACAATGATAAAATGACATGAGCGGATGAGATATATGTACATATGACAATAAAAATATAACAACCTTTGCATATCATAAAACCTTATCCATTAGCTATGTTACATAATGTGCACGAATTACAGTGACACAAGAACACATCCGAAGTTGACAGCGTTGTTTTAAATTCCTGGACAGATTTGGCTAACTTCGTTTCCTTGTTGAGCATGTTCCATAGCTTGCTACCTTGATACTTCAATGAATTATGGCCATAAGCTGTTGTCTTAACGCGTGGCATACATATATTTGGCCCATTTTTAAAATGTAATTGATTTCCTTCACGTTATACCTGTCATGAAGATAACTAGGCCCAATCTTGTTGATACTCTTGTAAACTTCTAACGATATCCAGCGCAATCGGTCAACATATAGCAATGGTCTACCCGCTCTCTTCCTCAACTCTGCATATTCTGATCTAAAGTCATTAAACACATACCTCAATGCCCGCTCCTGTATCTTTTCAATCTTACGCATATTTTTCATATCACAAAAATGCCATACAACGGGACAATAATTGAAATGTTTGCTATCAACTTCCATTGATTTAGATACTCTAGCTAAAACATTGAGAATTTGTCCAGCCTTCTTGCATAAACTTGATATATGGTTGCCGAAAGTTAACCTAGCGTCCAGTTGAATACCTAGTAATGTTACTTCCTGTTGTGCTGCCAGTTCTGTTCCAGAAATCGAAAACTATCTGTGCTGACTTAATTCGTTTCTCTTTTCAAACACGATTGCCTGGTACTTACTTGGGTTCGCTTTCATGTAATTGTCGACGAACCACGTTGTTATCTCCGATAACGCCTTCTCTAGAGTTACGTTAACCTTGTTAAATTCCTTACCTTGAGCCGCCACAGTATTATCATCAGCATAATTATACTTATCGGTTCCCTGTGCGGTGGATACAAGCAGGTCATTCGTAAATACATTATACAGATGTGGACCAAAACAGATCCCTGTGGTGCTCCTTTCGTGAATAATAGTGTCATCCAATGAAAAGTATAGTTGCATCAATGTGGCCCCTGCACAAAGGCGGACCCAATAGTTAAGGGGTGAGGGTGGGTTGTGTGAGGTGTGGGTGGTTGGATGCTAGCGCCAAAATTCTCTGCGTAACTGTCATTTGCCCCGCCCCCCTCTCCCGTGCTCGTTTCCTTCATTAAGATCTTGAAGGCCTTACGTTGGAAGGGGCGTTTTTGCGTTCAATGGAGGGCGTGGCTTATTTGATCTGGGGGTTGGGGGCGTATCACATAGGCGGCAGAACAGATAATATATTGGAGGGGGGGGCGGTGGGGATGTTGCGTATTTCCTTTCAATTGTACACAGTTTGTTTTTGTTAATTGTATTACTTTAGGAAATTACTCATCCATCTCAATGATCCTATCTTTCTATGAAACCCCCCCCCCCCTCCCGCCCAAAAAACTGATTGAAATTTAACCAAAACATTAACTGTTAATAAAAAGTATGAAAAATACTGGAGACATATTATTATTTATTTTGCTATGAACGATAATTCTCATTGTTTATCTCCCCGCCCTCTCCCCCCTCCGCTCGGCCACCCCCCTTCCCCCCACCTCCCGCCATTCCACAGGTATCTGGGCGTGGCCTCCCTGGGTGCCACCACCTCCTCCTCGAGCTCGGGCCCCGGTCAGCACTGCAACATGCTGCCAGGCCTGGTGTACCAGCAGCTGCGACTGTGCCAGGAGAACCCCCAGGCCATCCCCTGCGTCTCCCTGGGCGCCAGGATCGGCATCTCCGAGTGCCAGTCCCAGTTCCGGTACGAGCGCTGGAACTGCACGACCAACGACAAGACTCCGGCGCTCTTCGGGAACGTCCTCGACAAAGGTAGGTCGGAACGCTTGGTTAAATACAGCAATGCTGGTTGGTTGGTTGTACATGTATATTCAGGAGGCTTTTAACAATTCTGGTCATATTACGTCAATAGAAGAAGGATGGGAAGAGCGGAGCCATATCCCCGGGGGTAACCCCCTACTCTTTGCGCAGAAGGACATGGGATCTTTATCAAGGGCGGATCCAGCGGGGGGGGGGGGAGGTCCAGGGGGACCCCCCCGCTGGTGGGGTGGACCCCCCCCCCACTCCCCTATTTGAGGAAGAACGCTATCTGAGGTGGTGTGGACCCCCCACCCTTTCCCGTCGCAGTCTGGACCCTACCCTTTTCAAATTCCTGTTGCCCCTGTCTTTATACTGCCACCACACAGACATAACAACAACGGGGCTCGACCCCACCGATCCACGTGCCGTTAGGCTCTCCGATGGCCAGAGCAAATACAGCAAGGCATATTGACTAGCGCACCAGACCGCAGATCTCGCAGGTCCTGGGTTCGAAGCCGTGCCCAGGCACCTGATCCTTCGTCGTCCCAAGAAGTCCAGTTAAGCCCTTACTATACGTGCATAAACGACATACGGCACAAGGTAGATCGCTAGATATCGATGGAACAGACAGATGTCAGTCACAGGCGTAAATATCGCAAGATAAATCGAAACCATTCGTCTCATCCAACCACCCAAGCTCAGTTAGCTCATCCAGCCCATCCAGCTCATCTAGCTTATCCAGCCTATCCAGCCAATCCAGCCCATCCAGCTCACCCAGCTCATCCTGCTCATCCAGCCAATCCAGCCAATCCAGCTGACCCAACCCATCCAGCTCACCCAGCTCATCCTGCTCATCCAACTCATCCAGTCAATCCAGCCAATCCAGCTGACCCAGCCCATCCAGCCCATCCAGCTCATCCAGCACATCCAGTTCATCCAGCCAATCCGGCCCATATAGCTCATACAACTCATCCAGCCAATCCAGCTGATCCAGCTAATCCAGCCAATCCAGCTCATCCAGCCAATCCAGCCAATCCAGTCAATACAGCTCATCCAACTCATCCAGGCAATCCAGCCAATCCAGCCCATCCAGCTCATCCAGCTCATCCAGCTCATCCAGCCAATACAGCCAATCCAGCCCATCCAGCTCACCCAGCTCATCCAGCCCATCCAGATCATCCAGCCAATCCAGCCCATCCAGCTCATCCAGCAAATACAGCCAATCCAGCCAATACAGCTCACCCAGCTCATCCAGCCCATCCAGGCCATCCAGCTCATCCAGTCAATCCAGCCCATCCAGCTCATCCAGCCCATCCAGCTCACCCAGCTCATCCAGACCATCCAGCCCATCCAGCTCATCCAGCTCATCCAGCACATCCAACTCATCCAGCTCATCCAGCTCACCCAGCTCATCCAGCTCATCCAGCCCATCCAGCTCACGCAGCCTATCCAGCTCATCCAGCTCATCCAGCACATCCAGCTCATCCACCCAATCCAACTCATACAACTCATCCAGCCAATCTAGCCCGTCCAACCAATCCACCTCACCCAGCCCATCCAGCCAATCCCGCTATATGGGCTGGATGTATATTGTAATGTTGAACTCTCCCAAAAGGTTGATAATCGGGTCAGAAAGTTGGGCTGGATGACACGTCGTATGGAATTGCATCGAGTGCGAGATGATCTTGAACTCAGCAGTATTGTCTTGCCCGAGTCCTTTTGGAGTTAACCAGTCGCACAGCACGGCGTGGTTTATCCCGGTGTGGCATATAATCGCGTCCGCTATGAAATCTTGTCCGGGGCCGTAGTGCGCCTGCGTATTGGCGCTTCGCGCATGCGCCGTTCTCCGTTCAAGAAGGCCATGTAAACGAGTGGTCTGATAAGTGGCGACTAAATTTCATAGCGCGGATTGCTGCCATGAATATATATACCACCCATTAACTAGCGGTAGAGTCCAGTAATTTCCCTAACATCACTCTAAAGTAAAAAAAAAAGGGTATTGCCGACCCGAAGAGAAATGAAAATGTTGAATTCGTTATAAACATATGACGAACTTGTTTTTGCATAATACTGGCGGAAAATAAATTCCATGCGGGTGGTTGTACCCCAATAATCGCTGTCTAATGCTTATTTCCGTTGATCGTTAAATTATCATCTGTCATTGAATATGCATGTAAAAAAACATACGGTGATGCGATTCCCCGGTGCCTCATTACTGCAATCATTCTGCCTCGCCTGTTATTCTTCATAGAATAACGGTACCTAACGAACCTAGCCAAACGTTATCATGCGCCACAAAGAGTCCTTATGCGGGAAGCCCAGACAACTCTGTGACGGTGGACACAATGTCATGTTACCGTCATACGAATGCTTTTCGGGTCGGCCTAAAGTTAATGGCTGGACACCTGATGTGCATGCCACACCGGCTCAGGCGTCACAATGAGCCACGACCACAGCTAAACGGGATACAATATGCCATTTTGGGGCATATTCACACGCCCTGACCATCGAGAATGTGCTCTGCTAGGCCAGCCCAGCGGCCGGTGCGTGCTTCGAATCCCACCTATCCAAATGTCTTCTTACGCCAAGAGTAGGGATTACTGCTGGAGACATGGCTCATCTCTATTGACATCCCCTGACCCTTTCCCGTGTTACAATATGATATACAAAGATAAAGTAGTAAGGGACAACAATGTGTGACAACATAACCTCTACCTAACCTCCAGCTCGATCCCCGCATGTGCAGGATAAAGCTCCCATATCTTTTTTCGCCGGGTAGGGGGTAACTCCCCGAGACATGGCTCATCTTGACCCTTTCCATTGTCACAGTATAACATACAGAGGTAGGAGCGTCTTCCTCAAACCAACCGACACGAGTGCAGTCATCTCACCTCAACAAAAACCTCAAATACGATGGAAGGATGTCAACATGTCACATTTTGGAATTACCTCCACGTAAAGTTTCTTTATTGGAAGACACCACCCAGCTTGAACAACCGTGCAATTTCCTAAATATATATTGCAAGCGCGTGTTTTGCAATTTGCAGAATCACAGAATGTGTTTCAGACTGGCCATATTTGTGTTCCGACCCCGCGTTCCGTTGTAAGATTGAGTCATATATATTGGATTGTTTGGCGGATTCCAATTAGAAATTTATCAACAAATATAGCACCTCGCACACAACTCCTACGGTTTACTAGTCAATAGATATATATGCGTGGTAGGGATTTTACCCGCGCATTAACTTCAAAGCGGCCCTGACGCCAGCATGCTTTCAAAGAACTTCACGTGTAAGTGGATTCTCTCATAAAAATGTCCTGTGGTTTGGGGCGATTGGCTGGAGGCATTGGTATTGACTGTGTGGCAGAGATGGTAAACGTTTCAGTGGCAGTTACCATGGCGGAAGTGCAACGCCACGACCGACATGACTATCGAAGGGCTCGGCGCCCGAAGCTTGTATTCGTGTGGCTGCGGTCTTGCCCCGCTTCAAACACTTCGTTTTAACACTCGCCCTCCCCACCCCTCCCTTCCCCTCCGCCACTATTGGATAGGCTTCTCCATGGAGTGAGTTAGCCGCCCGCAGAGCCTTTTTCATGAGGTGCAGTGCTGCAGTAAATGTGCAAACATTTTGATAGAGACCCCGACTGTTTGGATAATACTAGGAAAGTATTTAGCGTGGGCTATCGGCCGCTGAAATTGTCCCACGGGAACGGGAAGTGGTGGACGTGATGGTTTTCGCCAACCCAAGTATCCCCGCGGCCGCCTTGAATTTAATGCGCTAACGAAGCCTTTCATTCTTGTGTACACAACCAAGTGAGCAAGCCATAGTACCGGCAGGTACTCCACTACAGCTGTGCGCTCGTATACAGCTAAAAGTGGAATATTTTGTAACATGACATTTTATCAGATCTATTGTTTTAATTCCTGATTGACCCAGCCGCGCCGTATATGGCGTGTCTGTACAATATCTTTATTTGGATTACGACTCCCGTAAATTGGTAATTGAATCTAATGCGTGTTATGCTTTAGTGTATACGTGTAGCTTAAATGCATAATAAACCGAGATACTGATTGAAGATTTAGTATAAAGAACAAAAAGTGTTTTGCCGGCTTAAATTTGCTGTGATGAGTTCTAGGGAAAAAACAACGCCCAAAACTGGACAATGCTGTTGTAATTCTGCCCCAGTGGCGTGGTTGAGAGAGGAAGCCTTACGCCAGTGACAGTGTATCTAGTGAAGTCGTTGGTTTGGCCACCGTAGTCACACCGCGTGGTCCTACCCCGGGGCGACGGTCTGCACAGACACAGTAGGCGAGGAAAGAGCAACCCGCGGAAAGTGAAATCTTGGTCGGCGGTGGGGGCCGGTGGGGGTGGCAGGGGGGGGGGGGGATGGTGAGGGTGGTGAGGGTTGGGGGTGACAGGGATGATGGAGACCCCGTCGACTTGAGGCCCTCCCACTAATTCATCACCCACAACAGGACGCTGACACCTCGGTTTCTTGTTAGTCAATTGACCGTGTTTTTATTCGCCCTCCCTTCTCTGTGCATCCAATAAAACGAACAAAAGCCCCGCCATGGTTGTCCCTGTAGCTTCCCAATCGCACGACTTGGGTGGTAGCACCCCCCGACATAGGGGAGGGGGAGGGGGAGGGGCAGGGGATGGGGCACTCTGAATGCAGGGCCCGTTGATAGATCCTCCCCCTCCCCTTTCGCTCCTCTCCACCTCTGTCCTTCTCCTTCTACATCTCCCCCCCCCCCACCCCCACGCATACACCTCTCACCCCTGTTTTGTCAGCGGGCAGCGGGTTGTCTGTCAAACCAAAGGAATGCCGTAGCCCTCCGACAACCCTTGCCCATCGCGGATATCCTGATGACTAGAGAGGTGTATGTATCCAGCCATTTAGCAACAGACACTTGGCGCGCAGTCGCTGTTTCAATTACAAGCGTTTTGTGCTCAAGCTCCAACGGAGCTCAATGAGACTTGAGGGGGACTATTTTACCCGCGCAACGTCTTCGAAATCATTTATCTTGGGGAGTGAGGGGGCCCGGTGGCCTTTGATGGTGTGCTAGCGGGCGACCTGGACAGTGTAATGGGCCCAACAAACGAACATCACCCCGACCCAGCCAGCGTAAATCTCACATGATTGATTGATCAGCATCTACTAAATGTATTAGGTGAAAATCGTCGGCATATATTAAAAGTGTAAAATCGCGATTTAATGTGAGAACGTGTTCTATAATCGGAGCCGATTACATTCAATGCAAAAGTTGTTTATGATAAGTGCGTAGATTAATGGCTTTTAAACACGTGTGGAGACGATTTGTTATCATATTGCATTGTGGGAAAAGCCAAACGTCACGTACTTTACGTCATTCCATCCACGTAAAACTAGGGAGCGTTTTGAGTCGAATGAAACAGTTGAGTGTACATCTGTACGTAAGCAGCCCCATCTATGTAAAGATCCATCAAGTGACGTTGACAACGGCGGGTAATATATTCTCACATGTTTTTTTTCTGCAATTTCATTCCCACCCTGAAGTGTTTTTGTGTGAAAACAATGAAATAAACTGTTGTTCTTTCCGGGCACCAAGACGTTCAGCAACTTCCTTCACCTGTCAGCTGCCAACCGATAACATTAAAAACATTGAATATGCAAGATATGCACTATTTTAAAAAGTAAAACATAAAAAAAACTAAAACAACAAGTTAATACGTTATTTATATTAAAATGTCGTCTTGTCTGTTATTCAGCATATATGTATCCATATTAACAAAGAATTTACATAATTTCTTAACATTAATGTTCGTTGGCATTAATAGCATGTAGATTGAGACCATGATCGAGAGCAAGGCGTTGATTTGGTTCGTTACTCACTGCCAGGTACGAAGGAGGCTGCCTTTATCTTCGCCGTGACGTCAGCCGGCGTGGTGCACGCCGTCACAATGGCCTGTAGCGCTGGGAACCTGACAGACTGCTCCTGCGACATGACGCGACAGGGAATGACGTCACCCGAGGGCTGGAAGTGGGGCGGCTGCAGCGACAACGTCGACTACGGCACGTGGTTCGCGCGCACCTTCGTCGACGCGCCGGAGAAGCTGAAACACGCGACGTCGAAGGACGTGAGGGCCTTGATGAACCTACACAACAACGAGGTCGGCCGACAGGTAAGGAAGGGGTACGGGAGAAGGACGTGAGGGCCTTGATGAACCTACACAACAACGAGGTTGGCCGACAGGTAAGGAAGAGGTACGGGAGAAGGACGTGAGGGCCTTGATGAACCTACACAACAACGAGGTCGGCCGACAGGTAAGGAAGGGGTACGGGAGAAGGACGTGAGGGCCTTGATGAACCTACACAACAACGAGGTCGGCCGACAGGTAAGGAAGGGGTATGGGAGAAGGACGTAAGGGCCTTGATGAACCTACACAACAACGAGGTCGGCCGACAGGTAAGGAAGGGGTACGGGAGAAGGACGTGAGGGCCTTGATGAACCTACACAACAACGAGGTCGGCCGACAGGTAAGGAAGGGGTACGGGAGAAGGACGTAAGGGCCTTGATGAACCTACACAACAACGAGGTCGGCCGACAGGTAAGGAAGGGGTACGGGAGAAGGACGTGAGGGCCTTGATGAACCTACACAACAACGAGGTCGGCCGACAGGTAAGGAAGGGGTACGGAAGAAGGACGTGAGGGCCTTGATGAACCTATACAACAACGAGGTCGGCCGACAGGTAAGAAAGGGGTACGGGTGAAGGACGTGAGGGCCTTGATGGACCTTCACAACAACGAGGTCGGACGACAGGTAAGGAAGAGGTACGGGAGAAGGACGTGAGGGCCGCGATGAACCTACACAACAACGAGGTCGGCCGACAGGTAAGGAAGGGGTACGGGAAAAGGACGTGAGGGCCTTGATGAACCTACACAACAACGAGGTCGGCCGACAGGTAAGGAAGGGGTACGGAAGAAGGACGTGAGGGCCTTGATGAACCTATACAACAACGAGGTCGGCCGACAGGTAAGAAAGGGGTACGGGTGAAGGACGTGAGGGCCTTGATGGACCTTCACAACAACGAGGTCGGACGACAGGTAAGGAAGAGGTACGGGAGAAGGACGTGAGGGCCGCGATGAACCTACACAACAACGAGGTCGGCCGACAGGTAAGGAAGGGGTACGGGAGAAGGACGTGAGGGCCTTGATGAACCTACACAACAACGAGGTCGGCCGACAGGTAAGGAAGGGGTACGGGAGAAGGACGTGAGGGCCTTGATGAACCTACACAACAACGACGTCGGCCGACAGGTAAGGAAGGGGTACGGGAGAAGGACGTGAGGGCTTTGATGACCTTACACAACAACGAGGTCGGCCGACAGGTAAGAAAGGGGTACGGGAGAAGGACGTGAGGGCCTTGATGAACCTACACAACAACGAGGTCGGCCGACAGGTAAGGAAGGGGTACGGGAGAAGGACGTGAGGGCCTTGATGAACCTACACAACAACGAGGTCGGCCGACAGGTAAGGAAGGGGTACGGGAGAAGGACGTGAGGGCCTTGATGAACCTACACAACAACGAGGTTGGCCGACAGGTAAGTAAGGGGTACGGGAGAAGGACGTGAGGGCCTTGATGAACCTACGCAACAACGGGGTCGGCCGACAGGTAAGGAAGGGGTACGGGAGAAGGACGTGAGGGCCTTGATGAACCTACACAACAACAAGGTCGGCCGACAGGTAAGGAAGGGGTACGGGAGAAGGACGTGAGGGCCTTGATGAACCTACACAACAACGAGGTCGGCCGACAGGTAAGGAAGGGGTACGGGAGAAGGACGTGAGGGCCTTGATGAACCTACACAACAACGAGGTTGGCCGACAGGTAAGTAAGGGGTACGGGAGAAGGACGTGAGGGCCTTGATGAACCTACGCAACACCGAGGTCGGCCGACAGGTAAGGAAGGGGTACGGGTGAAGAACGTGAGAGCCTTGATGAACCTACACAACAACGAGGTCGGCCGACAGGTAAGGAAGGGGTAGGGGAGAAGGACGTGAGGGCCTTGATGAACCTATACAACAACGAGGTCGGCCGACAGGTAAGAAAGGGGTACGGGTGAAGGACGTGAGGGCCTTGATGGACCTTCACAACAACGAGGTCGGACGACAGGTAAGGAAGAGGTACGGGAGAAGGACGTGAGGGCCGCGATGAACCTACACAACAACGAGGTCGGCCGACAGGTAAGGAAGGGGTACGGGAAAAGGACGTGAGGGCCTTGATGAACCTACACAACAACGAGGTCGGCCGACAGGTAAGGAAGGGGTACGGAAGAAGGACGTGAGAGCCTTGATGAACCTATACAACAACGAGGTCGGCCGACAGGTAAGAAAGGGGTACGGGTGAAGGACGTGAGGGCCTTGATGGACCTTCACAACAACGAGGTCGGACGACAGGTAAGGAAGAGGTACGGGAGAAGGACGTGAGGGCCGCGTTGAACCTACACAACAACGAGGTCGGCCGACAGGTAAGGAAGGGGTACGGGAGAAGGACGTGAGGGCCTTGATGAACCTACACAACAACGAGGTCGGCCGACAGGTAAGGAAGGGGTACGGGAGAAGGACGTGAGGGCCTTGATGAACCTACACAACAACGACGTCGGCCGACAGGTAAGGAAGGGGTACGGGAGAAGGACGTGAGGGCTTTGATGACCTTACACAACAACGAGGTCGGCCGACAGGTAAGAAAGGGGTACGGGAGAAGGACGTGAGGGCCTTGATGAACCTACACAACAACGAGGTCGGCCGACAGGTAAGGAAGGGGTACGGGAGAAGGACGTGAGGGCCTTGATGAACCTACACAACAACGAGGTCGGCCGACAGGTAAGGAAGGGGTACGGGAGAAGGACGTGAGGGCCTTGATGAACCTACACAACAACGAGGTTGGCCGACAGGTAAATAAGGGGTACGGGAGAAGGACGTGAGGGCCTTGATGAACCTACGCAACAACGGGGTCGGCCGACAGGTAAGGAAGGGGTACGGGAGAAGGACGTGAGGGCCTTGATGAACCTACACAACAACAAGGTCGGCCGACAGGTAAGGAAGGGGTACGGGAGAAGGACGTGAGGGCCTTGATGAACCTACACAACAACGAGGTCGGCCGACAGGTAAGGAAGGGGTACGGGAGAAGGACGTGAGGGCCTTGATGAACCTACACAACAACGAGGTTGGCCGACAGGTAAGTAAGGGGTACGGGAGAAGGACGTGAGGGCCTTGATGAACCTACGCAACACCGAGGTCGGCCGACAGGTAAGGAAGGGGTACGGGTGAAGAACGTGAGAGCCTTGATGAACCTACACAACAACGAGGTCGGCCGACAGGTAAGGAAGGGGTACGGGAGAAGGACGTGAGGGCCTTGATGAACCTACACAACAACGAGGTCGGCCGACAGGTAAGGAAGGGGTACGGGAGAAGGACGTGAGGGCCTTGGTGAACCTACACAACAACGAGGTCGGCCGACAGGTAAGAAAGGGGTACGGGGGAAGGACGTGAGGGCCTTGATGAACCTACACAACAACGAGGTCGGCCGACAGGTAAGGAAGGGGTACGGGAGAAGGACGTGAGGGCCTTGATGAACCTACACAACAACGAGGTGGGCCGACAGGTAAGGAAGGGTTACGGGAGAAGGACGTGAGGGCCTTGATGAACCTACACAACAACGAGGTCGGCCGACAGGTAAGGAAGGGGTAGGGGAGAAGGACGTGAGGGCCTTGATGAACCTACACAACAACGAGGTCGGCCGACAGGTAAGGAAGGGGTACGGGAGAAGGACGTAAGGGCCTTGATGAACCTACACAACAACGAGGTCGGCCGACAGGTAAGGAAGGGGTACGGGAGAAGGACGTGAGGGCCTTGATGAACCTACACAACAACGAGGTCGGCCGACAGGTAAGGAAGGGGTACGGAAGAAGGACGTGAGGGCCTTGATGAACCTACACAACAACGAGGTCGGCCGACAGGTAAGAAAGGGGTACGGGTGAAGGACGTGAGGGCCTTGATGGACCTTCACAACAACGAGGTCGGACGACAGGTAAGGAAGAGGTACGGGAGAAGGACGTGGGGGCCGCGATGAACCTACACAACAACGACGTCGGCCGACAGGTAAGGAAGGGGTACGGGAGAAGGACGTGAGGGCTTTGATGACCTTACACAACA
This sequence comes from Arenicola marina, assembly GCA_964019135.1. Classification (NCBI taxonomy): domain Eukaryota; kingdom Metazoa; phylum Annelida; class Polychaeta; family Arenicolidae; genus Arenicola; species Arenicola marina. The sequence continues at coordinate 13,247,599 of OZ025248.1, read as the reverse complement.
ACGAGGTCGGCCGACAGGTAAGAAAGGGGTACGGGAGAAGGACGTGAGGGCCTTGATGAACCTACACAACAACGAGGTCGGCCGACAGGTAAGGAAGGGGTACGGGAGAAGGACGTGAGGGCCTTGATGAACCTACACAACAACGAGGTCGGCCGACAGGTAAGGAAGGGATACGGGAGAAGGACGTGAGGGCCTTGATGAACCTACACAACAACGAGGTCGGCCGACAGGTAAGGAAGGGGTACGGGAGAAGGACGTGAGGGCCTTGATGAACCTACACAACAACGGGGTCGGCCGACAGGTAAGGAAGGCTTACGGGTGAAGGACGTGAGGGCCTTGATGAACCTACACAACAACGAGGTCGGCCGACAGGTAAGTAGGGGTACGCGAGAAGGACGTGAGGGCCTTGATGGACCTTCACAACAACGAGGTCGGCCGACAGGTAAGGAAGGGGTACGGGAGAAGGACGTGAGGGCCGCGATGAACCTACACAACAACGAGGTCGGCCGACAGGTAAGGAAGGGGTACGGGTGAAGGACGTGAGGGCCTTGATGAACCTACACAACAACGAGGTCGGCCGACAGGTAAGGAAGGGGTACGGGGGAAGGACGTGAGGGCCTTGATGAACCTACACAACAACGAGGTCGGCCGACAGGTAAGGAAGGGGTACGGAGAAGGACGTGAGGGCCTTGATGAACCTACACAACAACGGGGTCGGCCGACAGGTAAGGAAGGGTTACGGGTGAAGGACGTGAGGGCCTTGATGAACCTACACAACAACGAGGTCGGCCGACAGGTAAGTAGGGGTACGGGAGAAGGACGTGAGGGCCTTGATGAACCTACACAACAACGAGGTCGGCCGACAGGTCAGGAAGGGGTACGGGAGAAGGACGTGAGGGCCTTGATGAAGCTACACAACAACGAGGTCGGCCGCCAGGTAAGGAAGGGGTACGGGAGAAGGACGTGAGGGCCTTGATGAACCTACACAACAACGAGGTCGGCCGACAGGTAAGGAAGGGGTACGGGAGAAGGACGTGAGGGCCTTGATGAACCTACACAACAACGAGGTTGGCCGACAGGTAAGTAAGGCGTACGGGAGAAGGACGTGAGGGCCTTGATGAACCTACGCAACACCGAGGTCGGCCGACAGGTAAGGAAGGGGTACGGGTGAAGAACGTGAGAGCCTTGATGAACCTACACAACAACGAGGTCGGCCGACAGGTAAGGAAGGGGTATGGGAGAAGGACGTGAGGGCCTTGATGAACCTACACAACAACGAGGTCGGCCGACAGGTAAGGAAGGGGTACGGGAGAAGGACGTGAGGGCCTTGGTGAACCTACACAACAACGAGGTCGGCCGACAGGTAAGAAAGGGGTACGGGGGAAGGACGTGAGGGCCTTGATGAACCTACACAACAACGAGGTCGGCCGACAGGTAAGGAAGGGGTACGGGAGAAGGACGTGAGGGCCTTGATGAACCTACACAACAACGAGGTGGGCCGACAGGTAAGGAAGGGTTACGGGAGAAGGACGTGAGGGCCTTGATGAACCTACACAACAACGAGGTCGGCCGACAGGTAAGGAAGGGGTAGGGGAGAAGGACGTGAGGGCCTTGATGAACCTACACAACAACGAGGTCGGCCGACAGGTAAGGAAGGGGTACGGGAGAAGGACGTGAGGGCCTTGATGAACCTACACAACAACGAGGTCGGCCGACAGGTAAGGAAGGGATACGGGAGAAGGACGTGAGGGCCTTGATGAACCTACACAACAACGAGGTCGGCCGACAGGTAAGGAAGGGGTACGGGAGAAGGACGTGAGGGCCTTGATGAACCTACACAACAACGGGGTCGGCCGACAGGTAAGGAAGGCTTACGGGTGAAGGACGTGAGGGCCTTGATGAACCTACACAACAACGAGGTCGGCCGACAGGTAAGTAGGGGTACGCGAGAAGGACGTGAGGGCCTTGATGGACCTTCACAACAACGAGGTCGGCCGACAGGTAAGGAAGGGGTACGGGAGAAGGACGTGAGGGCCGCGATGAACCTACACAACAACGAGGTCGGCCGACAGGTAAGGAAGGGGTACGGGTGAAGGACGTGAGGGCCTTGATGAACCTACACAACAACGAGGTCGGCCGACAGGTAAGGAAGGGGTACGGGGGAAGGACGTGAGGGCCTTGATGAACCTACACAACAACGAGGTCGGCCGACAGGTAAGGAAGGGGTACGGAGAAGGACGTGAGGGCCTTGATGAACCTACACAACAACGGGGTCGGCCGACAGGTAAGGAAGGGTTACGGGTGAAGGACGTGAGGGCCTTGATGAACCTACACAACAACGAGGTCGGCCGACAGGTAAGTAGGGGTACGGGAGAAGGACGTGAGGGCCTTGATGAACCTACACAACAACGAGGTCGGCCGACAGGTCAGGAAGGGGTACGGGAGAAGGACGTGAGGGCCTTGATGAAGCTACACAACAACGAGGTCGGCCGCCAGGTAAGGAAGGGGTACGGGAGAAGGACGTGAGGGCCTTGATGAACCTACACAACAACGAGGTCGGCCGACAGGTAAGGAAGGGGTACGGGAGAAGGACGTGAGGGCCTTGATGAACCTACACAACAACGAGGTTGGCCGACAGGTAAGTAAGGCGTACGGGAGAAGGACGTGAGGGCCTTGATGAACCTACGCAACACCGAGGTCGGCCGACAGGTAAGGAAGGGGTACGGGTGAAGAACGTGAGAGCCTTGATGAACCTACACAACAACGAGGTCGGCCGACAGGTAAGGAAGGGGTATGGGAGAAGGACGTGAGGGCCTTGATGAACCTACACAACAACGAGGTCGGCCGACAGGTAAGGAAGGGGTACGGGAGAAGGACGTGAGGGCCTTGGTGAACCTACACAACAACGAGGTCGGCCGACAGGTAAGAAAGGGGTACGGGGGAAGGACGTGAGGGCCTTGATGAACCTACACAACAACGAGGTCGGCCGACAGGTAAGGAAGGGGTACGGGAGAAGGACGTGAGGGCCTTGATGAACCTACACAACAACGAGGTGGGCCGACAGGTAAGGAAGGGTTACGGGAGAAGGACGTGAGGGCCTTGATGAACCTACACAACAACGAGGTCGGCCGACAGGTAAGGAAGGGGTAGGGGAGAAGGACGTGAGGGCCTTGATGAACCTACACAACAACGAGGTCGGCCGACAGGTAAGGAAGGGGTACGGGAGAAGGACGTAAGGGCCTTGATGAACCTACACAACAACGAGGTCGGCCGACAGGTAAGGAAGGGGTACGGGAGAAGGACGTGAGGGCCTTGATGAACCTACACAACAACGAGGTCGGCCGACAGGTAAGGAAGGGGTACGGAAGAAGGACGTGAGGGCCTTGATGAACCTACACAACAACGAGGTCGGCCGACAGGTAAGAAAGGGGTACGGGTGAAGGACGTGAGGGCCTTGATGGACCTTCACAACAACGAGGTCGGACGACAGGTAAGGAAGAGGTACGGGAGAAGGACGTGGGGGCCGCGATGAACCTACACAACAACGAGGTCGGCCGACAGGTAAGGAAGGGGTACGGGAGAAGGACGTGAGGGCCTTGATGAACCTACACAACAACGAGTTCGGCCGACAGGTAAGGAAGGGTTACGGGAGAAGGACGTGAGGGCCTTGATGAACCTACACAACAACGAGGTCGGCCGACAGGTAAGGAAGGGTTACGGGAGAAGGACATTTCTTGATCGACTCCAAGCGTATGTCACCGATCTCCCGACAGAGGGCGTTCGGCTTATGCTACATTCTTATTCTCCCAAGTTAAATTTAACCATCAGAATTATCTTTTCGTGCGCGAAAATTGAACATTAATCGACGATATATTCGCAGATTGGCATCAAACACACCACTGTTTAGCACTTGCTGTGCTACTGGTACCGTACTGGACACATTCATTCAATTTTGATTAATTAGCAGCCATGTTACTTTCGAACGATGTTTTCGATTTCGATCGAGGTCGATCGAGGTCAAAGGAGTGAAGCGCTTCGAACGTTAAACGTATTTTGAAATATATTGCTTTCAAATTCCGCATCGAAAGTACAGAATTACAACCCTCTATAGCGAAAAACCGTGAGGTTGGTGGTTATGTGGGGCAGAGGAACGAGCTCCCTCTGCTGGCAGAGTGGTAGGTTACAAGACTTGTCTACCTGGTTCCCCCTACGTTCTGACTGACTGCCTGGTCCCCTGCTTGGTTACGGCTTTGGTTGGCGTCATGCAATGAGAACAAGACAGGCCTAACAAGCTATAATGTTCCGATGCTCAGTTGTAGGCTTATATTTAATGTGCGACGATCATGGGCAATTGTTCAATTAGGCCGTAAACAGATGGGGGGTATGGGTGTGAGGCAGATATACTAGAGGTAGATTCCTTTAACCGCGTGTGGACTGCAAACCCCATGTGATTCATACCCGTACGCCTCGTAGACTACATACCCCTCATGTCCCCAGCCCCTCATACCGAGTCTGGCTTCAGCGTCGTCCGTATGTAGGGTCATCAGGCCTGTGTCGACCCCTCATGACCCCCCCCCCCCCCCCCTGTATATATGGCAGCCACGTGAGTTGGGAGCTTGCACCAGCAGCTCGCTCACCGGCAACTCGTCCCTGAAAACAGTGATAAATGAGGCATTTACGCTCAATATCACACTAAAAGAAAAACAGACCACCGGGGACATCGGAGAGGACACATATTACAGGTGTGAGTCCTTAAAAACCGCCCCCTCGCTCTCTGGGCCCCGCACCAGCCTTTGTCAAGCCGATAAAGGCCGGTGAATGCCGTGGCCGCCTCGCCTACCGACTTCAAAGCCCAGTGGCCATATACGGCAGGGGAGGGCCCCGCGCAGCCAATGTGCATACACTGGAAGAGATATTCGCCCCTTGAAAAGGCCAACACTTGCTAATTGATTTAGATTTTCTGCAGGTCCGACTACTATGTGTGGCGAACACGGCACGGAGGCCGGTCCCACCACCCCTTTATTGAAGAAAATAAAATATCAAATGTTGCACGTCAGGGCTCTGTTTCCCTCCGGGGCCCATTAGGACCCCGTGCGACCCCAGTCGGGAGGCCGGCGACAGCGTTCACGTGATAAATGGTCGTGTTTGACAGAAGCGCCTTTTTTGTTCCCCGTCGACAACTTTAGGGCCGGCACGTTAGGCTAGAGATTGCTATCTAGTTGACTTATCTTGTTCCTATTTACTGCAATCCCTAGTTGGGCCGCAGCAACCCGCTAAAAGGTTTCGCTGCTGAGGCGCAAGAGAGCAGACCGCCCACCGACTTGCGATCGCTCCCCGGCAGGGTGTTAGGCTGTGGTGTGCCCGGGGTGTTGTGGGGTCTTCGTGGTGGCCGACTGGTGGACGTGCTCAGGTCATCTATTCCAGTTACCGTGAAATTGCACTGTGACGGAAGAGCCATTTGGGTTACTTGATCACTGCGGTAAATGCCCTGTATTTTACGACGTTGGTCTCTCTATCATCGGGACGGCAGGTCACCATAAGTCCACGTTTTTCGCCCTGCCGGGTGCCCGGTCTGGTGTCGGTCCCACGGGTCCATCGTAGCATGGCCATACTTGTGCTGCCCTGGGGTTGCACGGGACCTAGCTAGCTGATGGGTTACTACTAGTGTAGCGGGGCGGGCGGGTTATAGGATTTCCCATCTTCACCCATGTTGTCAGAACCATATCACACAACACGACAATTGATCGTTTGAACACGATTATGTAAGTAAATCACGAGGACATGGCGTTCTGACTACACCGCGTTGGCAGCGCGAGACTTGTGACTTAAAACTGGGGGTAAAGAGTATATCCACAGCATTTGTCTGCATAATATTTTGAAGTGTCGAAAAAAGATAAGTAGTTTTCCTGCTGATGCCACATTGAATCAGGTTACCTTTTCATTTGACGTCAACATTAATGGTCAGATATGGCTATGCCTTAATGTATGCGGAAGGTGTCATCACGTTGTTAGCTGGAGGTGTGTGCGCGCTGGTACGTGGACGTTCAGGCCCTGTTGCGGTGGCTTGGTTGGTTGTAGCGTCCACAGGCACTGAGCTTACAGACAGCTCCAGTTTCAGTTTATTTGACATTGTGGGGCCCTGTGGGTCACACAGGGAATGTCAGATTGTATGTCACGTGGATGTAACAGCATTTACAGGGAGACCCACCCACCCATACATCCCCCTAAACTATGAGTCTCGGATTGTGCCCCCTCACCCACTCACCACCATCTACCCCTCACCCACTCACCCCCTCACCCCTCCCCCCCCCACCCCTCACCCACTCAACAGCCCCCCACCTCTCGCCCTAAGCACCCCACACCCGTCACCAACCCGCCCCTCCCCGTTCACCAACTCACCAACTCATCCCCCCAGCCCTCACCCACCCCCACTTCCACCCCTCACCCACTCACCACCCCCCACCCCTCACCCACTCACCCCCACCTCCCCCAAGCACCATCCACATGCCGGATTTCATTACCCGACCTTGCGCAGCACCTTTTTGTGGCCCCTGTACCACGTGATGACCGTAAACCACAGAAGCTCAGCGCCCGAGGCGCCATCTGCTTTCCAAGGGAGTCGTTCCTGTGTGGTGCGGTAAAGTAACAACAAGTATGTTTTAACGGTTCTAGAATTGATTCGTTTTACACACCATAGAACCCCGGTGATATCACTATGTTTTAAGGCCACTTTTAACGGTGCTCCGCGATGGGAGAATTTGTACAGTTTTAAGCCGAGGAAGAATGCTTAAACATACTGCTACATTACATTGTCTAGTAATACATATAACTGTCTTCCTGGACATTTCCTTAAGTGGTGACAGGGCTAATGGGGTTCTGTAAAGGGTTAACATTCATCCTCGACAAAATTGGTTCATTGTTCACTGTTAACAGCCGGGTTCCTCTGGGGTTAAAAATGCTACGCTCGAAACTGAACGATATTTGCTTTTAGGGAAATAAAACAAAATATGGTGTGCTTTTTTGTTTTCATCCACGCAACATATATTTCAGGTAGGTTTATTTGAGTAATACGTCCACTAAGCTACGGTATCCCAGTTGTTGCACTCATTATATTTACCAAGGAGATTCGGGGGTAGGGGCGCCGGTGGGGTGAGGGTGAGGATGGAGGGCTAGGGAGGTGCGGAGGAGTGGGTGGGGGTTGGGGGGGGGGTGGCTTGGGCGAAGGTGATGGGAACAAGATCAAAGGGGGGAAATGATCTGGAAAATAGGAGGAGCTCTCGGAGGTGGAGGACGACTGAAAATCCAGACGGTATGTGTAAAGTGGGAAGAGAGACCCAGAAGCAACGGAGGGGAGGGGGGCATCCGGGGGGGGGGGGGGGCTCAACTTCGCGGTGGGCCAGGACCACCCAATACCGCGAGCGCCCTCTAGCGAGCTAGCGCCTCGTCGTTCGCAGGTCGTTAGGGCTCCTTGGCGAGCGGTGTCGCGCTGACAGACCACTGTCATCACGTCACCAGGCAGGAACTGTCGGACGTCGGCGCTAGTCGACGTCCCGCCGACTCCGGGCCTGTTCACCAGGGCCGCCTAGCCTTTGATCTGCCGCCTCACACCTGATCAAGTCAGCGGCTCTTATCTGAATTATCTTCTCCCGGCTTGCAACAGCGACACATTTCGGACTTCGAGATGAAAGCTGCCGGCAATGAGAACGCTGCAGTTACCAGCCTTCAAAAGCCGCTGCATGAGACATTTCCAGGAAGGAAGTCACTTCCCCTCACCGTCGGTCTCCAGATTAACTCCCCCAGGTCGGGTCTGATTTAACGCCTCTTCACCCATGATGCCTGCTTGAGAATGAAGCCGAAGAAGCTTCTCTCTCGCTCGCCACTGACCTGAACCTGAGATGATTTTAATGCCAAATGATCGTTCTTTTAACGCCATATGTCGTGATGGCAGTAGAGACCAGGGTCTTGATTTAAAGGCGATGACAGCAATGTTTGAGGCCACACCGTCTCACAATGTGACGTCAACCCGTCAGGCAGTATGACGTCACGCCGTCACGTTATATGATGTAACGCCGTCACGCTATATGACGTCACGCCGTCACGCTATATGATGTCACGCCGTCACGCTATATGACGTCACGCCGTCACGCTATATGACGTAACGCCGTCACGTTATATGACGTAACGCTGTCACTTTATGACGCTACGCTGTCACTCTATATGACGTCACTATGTGACAAACATTTCTCAAGCTATGTGACGTACATTTCTCAGGCTATGTGACTTACATTTCTCAGGCTATGTGACGTACATTTCTCAGGCTATGTGATGTACATTTCTCAGGGTGTAACGTACATTTCTCAGGCTATGTGACGTACATTTCTCAGGCTATGTGACGTACATTTCTCAAGCTTTTTACATACATTTCCTAGGCTACGTGACGTACATTTCTCAGGCTATGTAACGTACATTTCTCAGGCTATGCGACGTACATTTCCCAGGCTATCTAACGTACATTTCACAGGCTATGTGACGTATATTTTTCAGGCTATGTGACGTACATTTCTCAGGCTATGTGACGCTTGATAATGGCATACAATCCTAGGCCAGTCAGCCATATACATCATATACCAGTCTCCGTCTCCATCAGAGGGAAATGAGTTGCGCAAACTGCCTTGAGGCTTGGCCATTGCGGTTACAGTACACAGCAGGCTATTATGTATTGACTGTAGTGCGTCCGAATTTAATGTAACACAATCATCTTTACTACGTTTACAACAACACGCTTGGATAAGGATATAACACACATAGCCGATCTATACATCATCACAATGAACAACAAAATAATAATAAAAGGAAACACAATTTTTGGGCAAAGCATAGTTTATTGCAGCGCAGCCTGTAAATATACAACTGATGTATTCATTAATTCCCGAAATGTATCTTCGCAATAAAGGCCTACCGAACAAAATTCCTTCAGTCAATGCTGCGAGTTTAACGATTTACTTTCTACCTCCCGAGGGCGTAAATACGACATCTCTTGAGAGTAAACCCGGCATAAAATTTAATAGGTCTTCCGTTGTGAAAACAATTAGATCTCCGGGCGGCAGGACGGTTATGGGCTGTATGCCTGCAACCGGCCGTAACGGTTGCATCAACATACTTAAGGCCAAGTTTATTGTTCCCTGTTTTTATGTGGGGGTCGCTTTTTCTGCTCGTTCTCCTCGCCGTGTAGCACAGAGATCCCGCTGTATGTGTGGTGCAATCGCATAGAACGAGTACTGCGCGAAAACAAGGCTTCTGATATGCTCTTCATTCCGATAAGTTACTCGGTGAAGTCTTCTCTCTTTACCTGGATAATGAATATCTACGCCCCCCCCCCCTCAACCTAACACACCCCACGTCACCCTCCACTGTCGTATTCCGCCTTCCATAGTCGCTATATGAGCTCTATGAAGATATAGACACAGTGTTATATCGGGTGGAAACGCCGTATTCCTTCTATAGGTATAGATCAGACTTAGGCAGATACAGAACTATGAACAGTGTTAATTAGTACATTCGTGGGGCAAATATATAGACAGGTGGTGGAGATGAGGATATGGCTCCGCCACGGCCGATCGCCTCCCAGGAGCCTCAGCACACATGTAAAGAGGCACAGTAATGGGTGGTATACCAGGCCTCAGACATCCAGGCCTCAGACAGCCAGGCCTCAGACAGCCAGGCCTCAGACAGCCAGGCCTCAGACAGCCAGGCCTCAGACAGCCAGGCCTTAGACAGCCAGGCCTCAGACAGCCAGGCCTCAGACAACCAGGCCTCATACAGCCAGGCCTCAGACAGCCAGGCCTCAGACAGCCAGGCCTCAGACAGCCAGGCTTCAGACAGCCAGGCCCCAGACAGCCAGGCCTCAGACAGCCAGGTCCCAGACAGCCAGGCCTCAGACAGCCAGGCCTCAGACAGCCAGGCCTCAGACAGCCAGGCCTCAGACAGCCAGGCCTGAGACAGCCAGGTCTCAGACAGCCAGGCCTGAGACAGCCAGGCTTCAGACAGCCAGGCCTGAGACAGCCAGGCTTCAGAAAGCCAGGCCTGAGAGAGCCAGGCCTGAGACAGCCAGGCCTCAGACAGCCAGGCCTGAGACAGCCAGGCCTGAGACAGCCATGCCTCAGACAGCCAGGCCTCAGACAGACAGGCCTCCGACAGCCAGGCCTCAGACAGCCAGGCCTTAGACAGCCAGGCCTCAGACAACCAGGCCTCATACAGCCAGGCCTCAGACAGCCAGGCCTCAGACAGCCAGGCCTCAGACAGCCAGGCCTCAGACAGCCAGGCCTCAGACAGCCAGGCCTCAGACAGCCAGGCCTCAGACAGCCAGGCCTCAGACAACCAGGCCTCATACAGCCAGGCCTCAGACAGCCAGGCCTCAGACAGCCAGGCTTCAGACAGCCAGGCCCCAGACAGCCAGGCCTCAGACAGCCAGGTCTCAGACAGCCAGGCCTCAGACAGCCAGGCCTCAGACAGCCAGGCATCAGACAGCCAGGCCCCAGACAGCCAGGCCTCAGACAGCCAGGCCTCAGACAGCCAGGCTTCAGACAGCCAGGCCCCAGACAGCCAGGCCTCAGAGAGCCAGGTCTCAGACAGCCAGGCCTCAGACAGCCAGGCTTCAGACAGCCAGGCCTCAGACAGCCAGGCCTCAGACAGCCAGGCCTCAGACAGCCAGGCCTCAGACAGCCAGGCCTTAGACAGCCAGGCCTCAGACAGCCAGGCCTCAGACAACCAGGCCTCATACAACCAGGCCTCAGACAGCCAGGCCTCAGACAGCCAGGCTTCAGACAGCCAGGCCCCAGACAGCCAGGCATCAGACAGCCAGGCCTCAGACAGCCAGGCCTCAGACAGCCAGGCCTCAGACAGCCAGGCTTCAGACAGCCAGGCCCCAGACAGCCAGGCCTCAGACAGCCAGGCTTCAGACAGCCAGGCATCAGACAGCCAGGCCTCAGACAGCCAGGCCGACACCTAGTCTTTAGTTATTGCCACTGGAACCGCTTTATCCTCTTGTCTTTCCTCTTAATTGCTTAGGGAGTTGGAAGTCGGGGGCGGTCCATGTTCTCCTACTTAAACTACACATGTACGCCCCACCCCTGCCCCCACCCCATACATAGACCCCATCATTGGCCTGACTCCCGACTCCCGACCCTTGACTCCACATTCCTCCCCCTACCACCACCCCGCACCCACCCAAACTTCCTCCGCCTCCCACCGACACCGCCTCCGCCCCCACCCCCACAGATACCGCCTCCGCCCCCCCTCCCGCTCTCTCCGCCCTCGGCAATCCGGTTGTCATCGCCAACACGGCTCGGATGCCTTTTCCGTGTTGTCGGATTTGCAATTCGGACTCAGGATCGATAGATCCCGGAATTTGGAGCCTCTTCTGGAACGAATCATGCCTCCTGATTGCCCACCACGCTCTCCCATGGCCGGGTCCTCTGATTACCCACCACGCTCTCCCTCCTTCCTCCTCCATATCCCCCCCCCCCACCCCATCCGCCTTCCCTACCCCTCCTCCCTCACCCCTACCCCACCCCCCTCCCCCTCCTCGACGACTGTTTTCCCGGAGGCGAGGCGACTAAACCGGCCCCAAAACGTTCTCGTCCCAGGGTCGATTAGACACCTAATGGCTTCCGTACAGGGCTCGAGGTTTGGGGGTCCGGACTGTGGAGGCCGACCTGCTGGACCACACCGGGTGGGTCCAGGGTGTGCGGGTGTGGGGCGGGGGAGAGGGTGGTGGGGTGGTGGTAAGGGTGGTAGGCGCTTGTTGACCCCCAATGGCGCTGCTCTGTACTTAATCCATCATTGACCTTGGTCCGGGGGTGTCAGCCACTACTCCGCCCTCTGCCCCACCCCCAGCTGGTGGGGGAGGCTCAAGGCGGGGATGGATGGTTACTAAGGGGCGGGTCTTGTTGACACACATCGACTCTATAGGTCGATATCGGGAGTTCTGAGCTCACCTTAAGGAAACCAACTTGTCCGCCAGATTTCTGTCGCTCGGGTCGGTTGCTAAGCCTACTTCACCTCCCCATCGTCTCTCATCAGAGGAACCCATCCCCATGCCACCCACGGACCCTCAAGTCGCCCTGCTTCCCCCTACCCCCCCCCCCCCTACCCCAGCCTACCCCCGATCCGGATGCCCGTCAGACTTGAGCCGACACCTGTCCGGACGGCGCGTGTCAACGGATGGCTTCAGGGTGCACCACGTATTTCCGGTGGCTAATGAAACATTTCGCGCGTCAGTAACGATGCCTCAACCTGTATTAAGGTTTTTGCAATGGGCGACTGACTAGCTCTTGCCCCTCACATGATGCCGGCCTGATTAATTGTCAGAATTCAAGTCCCATATATATCTGCCAAATGAACTTAATGCATGAACAACAAGAGTGAGTCGCTGAACTTCCTCTGGGTCCTAATTGGACCCCAAAGAGCGCGCTTTCATCCGTTTTTTTATGCCAAATGTTACTATAGCGGAGTGACGTTGGGCCCGCCCTCCAGCATCTCTTCGCTCGGGGGCGGGGGACATTTATTTAACCCTTTAGTCGAATTCTCGAGGGGGTATAGAAGAGGAATATAAGAGGCAGTGGGGGCGGGGGAGGGGGGGGGGCTGTAGGGGTAATCGATGTCTTGCTCCAGGGATCCATCAAGTATACCAACGTTTAGGGGCGAATGGAAGGGGCCGGTCAAATCTGCGTTAGTCCGTAATCCGTTTTTAAAAATAATCCGCATGTGAGCAGTTCCCAGCTTTTGTAAATTAATATCATTATGTTAATTAGCCATGTAGGGGAGTTGGCATACCCAACAGTTATGTGGGTGGTCATACACTACATGCTATTCTCACGTTGTCTTGTGGAGCTCCCATGCTCCCTGCTCTTTGCAAAAGAAAGTAAGATTTTTCAAACCCACGGGATGCTGGTACTGGCACATAGCTCCAGACACCCTGAGCCAGCGTTGAGTGACGTGGCGAGGACAGTACGCACGCTACCGTCTCGGCTACCGAGGGCGCCCGCTGGTCGTTCCCAAGCCGGTACCTGCCGCGTAAACACGCCACGTTAAGTCAATTGTTTCCATCTAAAGCTGTTTGTGGAAGATCAAATCAACCTCAACACCTTCTCACCCATTTCTACCAAGGAGCTCTAAAAACCCATTGCTTAATGTTGATTGGTTGATATGACGACAGCGCTTAGCAACAGTCAGGCCCACCACTGAAGTCTCGAGCGGTACTTTCCCAGCTACGCGGCGGCAGGTTTTCCTATTTCTTATCCAGCGACCAATGATATTGTCGGGAACCGTGAGCGTAAACACATTGTTGAGGTAAGGTTATTTGTTGGTTGCGAAGAGGTTCCGATCAAACTTTTCACCGACCAAGCTTTGCTTGTTTCCCTCTGCTGTTTTCACCAATTCTAATAAAACGTTTTAAAAAAAAATGTTGGAAATATTTAGCTTAACTCTCCCCTGAACTTAAATTGAAGGCCTCGAGTCTGAAGGCAGCGTTGCAGGCAATGTCTGCACCCCAGGTAACAACGATAAATAGCTTTAAATTGCTTTACAACGAAGACCTCTTGGCTATGAAAAGAAAGTTAAAAAAAGAGAATAAGAGCTGATTAACGGCTAGTTGTTGACATAACAAAAATATATAGTTTTTTTTCAAAGATAAAGTATCATGATGGTCCAACGGAAATAAAAGGGTCATATTCAAAATCCCCTCTGCATAGGCATTTGGCAGATCCAGTATATATATATTACAGTGGCGGACCCCCCCCCCCCCCCCCCCCCTCGCCACTGTTAAAGTCAAAAACATGGCTATGATCAATGTTGAGGAAGAACGCAGTTTCTTCACGCAAAATCGAGGCTAATGGGTCATTATGGACCTCCCCCCCCCGCCCGGTCGTCGGGTTTTAGTGAATCCCCCCCTATTTCAAATTCTTAGATCCGTCCCTGTATGTAATCTAGACCTGTATATACATATATATAATTGCTTATTGCATAGCTTTACCATATTGTCATTGCGCCAGACACAATATAACTGGAGCGTCAGTAGATATAAGTTATAACTAGATATAACACAAGCGGCGGATGCAATGCGTGAACTAACCAAGGATTATGAATATTGCGCCTGAGTGATCCGTCACACGTTCACTAGATGTAAGCACGTTCACTGGATGTAAGCACGTATACTGGATGTGAGCACGTTCACTGGATGTAAGCACGTTAACTGGATGTAAGCACGTTCACTGGATGTAAGCACGTTCACTGGATGTAAGCACGTTCACTGGATGTAAGCACGTTCACTGGATGCAAGCACGTTTACTGGATGTAAGAACGTTCATTGAAGGTAAGCACATTCACTGGGTGTAAACACGTTTACTCTATGTAAGCGCGTGCACTGGATGTAAACGTATCTTGTCGATTTGGACTTCCTTCAGTAAATTCTGATCCGTAGACAGGGGGTGCCCCATTTTCGTCGAGACTGCTGTGGGGAACAACGGAGTCTGCGTTAACATTAATAAATTACTACACATTGGTGGATGCCACCATAGTTGAATGAGTAATGAACATGGAATTTAGTTGAAGTTCGTATTTTTGCAGTGAAAGGGGAGCTTTCATTTTCACATGCACTATTTCGTGCTATTCAGACGTTCCATCTAGTTAAATTCGTGCATTTTATCAACTACATTGGATTATGAATTACACATACATTAATACGCTAGTAGAAACGTAGAAATGACCACCGCGTAGTAAGAAAAAAGACAGGTTTTTTTAAAGTCAGAATTGACAAGGCAGGTCAGATGTGAACATATATATTTACAAGGACTTTAGCCGGTACGCGCGTCTGGGCCCACCTGACGTGACTGCCACGTGGTAAGCGGCAGGTGGCAGGCATTGCAGGCGTTAATTATTACAAGGTGTTATACGTCGCTTGCTGTCAGGTCTATGTTCATTAAATCTTTCGGTGGGGACCATCTGTTAAAACTGCCTGCCACCCATGCTTTCGTTTGGTGGTGGTTATCGTCTGGTGGAGTTTTTGTCGGCGGATGAGGCGTACCTTGATTGCAGTTAAAGACACATTTCGGTGCTTCGTAGATGATGGCTCAACAAGAGAGATTAGCACAACATTAAATAGCATTCGAGGGTGAAAGTGTGAGGGGTACAAGGTGGGTGCACAAGGATAAGGGGTATGGATGCCGGTTCGCGCAGTCCGAGTATGGGAGGCGCGGGAGGAGGGGAGGGGTGATATGAGAAGTTGGCGTCGACAGTCAGCGTTGATTACCGAGTATCTACGGGTTATTCAGGTGTAGTTAATTTAGGGTCACATTCCTCGTGATAAGTCCGGTCCAAAACAAGGTTCTTGAGTTTGATCCATGGGTTAAATCGCTATTACACGTAAGTTGTTGGAGCCACTTCAAAGGATTGCGAAGGGGTATCTTAGCACGGCTTTTGATATGGCGATGGGTGAAACTCTGATAGCGAGACTTCAAGGTATGAAGCAGTGGCAGTGGATGCTGCACTCAGGCGTTGTAAACCTCGCCATCATCACCAGGGAATGGTCCAGGGTACGCCTGCGGGCCACACCAATGGGCTGGTGGTTAGCGCGATGGGCAACGCCAACGTCCCGGATTTCGGGGTTTCCCGCCCACGAAATAGGTGGAATAAATATTCAGCGCGCTTCCTCGACAAGAGTACGGGGTTACACCCCAGGGCGTGGCTCCGCCACTGACGCGAGATGAGTTCAAACGTCAAACCATGAAATTCACCAAACATGAGTGCCCCGTCCCTCCCTCCCTCCCTCCCTCTCTGCCTGCCCCGTGTTTTCCTTCCTCGTTCCCCGACTTGGCGACGTCGTGAATCGCGTTTCCGTCCGTCGTGAATTGTTGGCGGTCTGTGTAATAGACTATGTCATATATTACTGCACTGACAGGTGGTGGCCATGGTCAATGCTGCCCTATAATGGACGAGCCTTTCAAGGTCACCCATCTGTAGAGGGCATACATTATGCTTTCTGCGACATTTGGCACCGAATTGAATAACCAGGATCATGCCACTACATGAACTGAAAGGCAGCTATCCGAACGGTTTTCGGTAATAACGTGGGACCACAAACCGAACCGAACGGAGTTGACTGTATGCGTACTTTGGTTGGCGTTTTCTTTCAGTCATCACTTTGGTGTTTTCGTTATGGCTTAAATGAGGATATCTAATAGAGTTGTAAAGTAGAATTGTAAAGAATATCATTTTATTGCTGCATTTATAATGTAACAGTGCCGAAGATAATTATCACACAGATTCTTTTTTTGAATTAGCCTAAATGTCGACCTATCTGTTTTTTGTTTCCAGAGCATCATCAACGGCATGAGTCTGAAGTGCCGTTGCCATGGAGTCTCCGGCTCATGCGCAGTGAAGACCTGCTGGAAGATGTTGCCCAGTTTCTGGCGCGTGGGCAAAGAGCTGAAGCGAAAGTACGAAACGTCCGTGCAGATCGCTCCGCGCTCCAAGCGGAAGTTACGTCGTCGCGACAAGCGCACGCGCAGAACGCCTATCACCGAGCTGGATTTGGTTTACGTGGACCACTCTCCCAACTACTGTCGCCAGGATCTACAGCGGGACATCTTGGGGACGCGGGGTCGGGAGTGCAAGGTGAATGACCCTCACGGGAGCACGAGCTGCGACCTTCTCTGCTGCGGCAGGGGCTACAACACGGAACTCATTCGCCACGTCGAGCGATGTCACTGTAAGTTCATCTGGTGCTGCGAGGTAAAGTGCCAGTCGTGCGAAACCATCGTTCAGAGACACACGTGTAAGTGATTTCCTCTGCCCCTTCGGCTTGGTCCCGTAGAAGCCCACACAAGGCCGTGCGCCCCGTCACAGAATGGCCATCATTATGGAGACGAGGCTCTCTCCGCTGCCGCCACCTTCGGATGTACGGATACCTTTACCAGTGACGTCATCAGGGTGGTGGCGATAATGCAAGGATTACAGATTGCGGATGGTAACGTGCGGTACGAGTGACTTGGAACCTCGTCTGTTGAACTCTGTAGGCTAAAGTCCGTGTTGCTCTTGGCTCACAGGCACACGCTAAATGATTCTGGGACGCGCTTCATCTGCTTGCGTAAAACTGACTTTTGAAAGCTGATATCCTGTCTGCGTGACATTACGCATTGTACCCAGGGTGAGGTACAGAGAGGGACCCTGCAGCACATTACTGAAAGCGATCTCGGGAGCGGATCCAGACATAAACGCTCTTGACGGTGTGGCGATGCAACGAGGTTTTGCACAGCGCGTGGTGGATACTGGAAAGATGTTGGATCATAACGCAACCATGTACCTCGGTAACCGTTGGCAAACCGAGCAACATGAAGAAGGTTCCCGCAAATTGAGATGTAACACTGTTTTGACCAAAATACGAAAACAGTGATTAAGAAAATGAGTAGTATTCTTGCCATCGCGTGTATAATAATGTAATGCATAATGCGAAAGATGTAAATACGTTAAACCTGTTTCATACTGGCAGAGTTCATATAGTTATTTGATGGGGTAGAATTGGCCAGAAAGCGTACAGGGGCGGGGAGGGGGGGGGGGGTCGAAGCTAGTACCCAGAGATATACTCCACGTTGACAACTTGGCTTGGCAGAGCAATATCTATCCATCATGGCGTATTTTAAATACAGCAGACCATATCCAGACATTATGTGGAATAAACTTCCGTGTATTGTTGCTGACGGTCCTGGGGTCTTGACTGTGTTATCGCGTAGAAGATATATATATATATCAAATTAATTCGAGAGTATTATAGGAAGGCCCTAAGCAAACATTAAAGAATCGAAGGTAAGTTGGATCAAAACATATGTATAAGTTAACGTTATTTGTCTTGGTAATTAATGAAGCTTTTCAGATATATGCATTATTTAGCACGTTATGACACACACTAAGGACTTACAGACCGCCCTGGTATGACCATCATGCACAGGGAAACTTAGGACTTACAGACCGCCCTGGTATGACCATCATGCACAGGGAAACTTAGGACTTACAGACCGCCCTGGCATGACCATCATGCACAGGTAGACTTAGGACTTACAGACCGCTCTGGTATGACCATCATGCACAGGGAAACTTGGGACTTACAGACCGCCCTGGTATGACCATCATGCACAGGGAAACTTAGGACTTACAGACCGCTTTGGTATGACCATCATGCACAGGGAAACTTAGGACTTACAGACCGCCCTGGTATGACCATCATGCACAGGTAGACTTAGGACTTACAGACCGCCCTGGTATGACCATCATGCACAGGGAAACTTGGGACTTACAGACCGCCCTGGTATGACCATCATGCACAGGGAAACTTAGGACTTACAGACCGCCCTGGTATGACCATCATGCACAGGGAAACATAGGACTTACAGACCGCTCTGGTATGACCATCATGCACAGGGAAACTTTGGACTTACAGACCGCCCTGGTATGACCATCATGCACAGGAAAACTTAGGACTTACAGACCGCCCTGGTATGACCATCATGCACAGGGAAACTTAGGACTTACAGACCGCCCTGGTATGACCATCATGCACAGGGAAACTTGGGACTTACAGACCGCCCTGGTATGACCATCATGCACAAGGAAACTTGGGACTTACAGACCGCCCTGGTATGACCATCATGCACAGGGAAACTTAGGACTTACAGACCGCCCTGGTATGACCATCATGCACAGGGAAACTTAGGACTTACAGACCGCTCTGGTATGACCATCATGCACAGGGAAACTTAGGACTTACAGACCGCCCTGGTATGACCATCATGCACAGGGAAACTTAGGACTTACAGACCGCCCTGGTATGACCATCATGCACAGGGAAACTTAGGACTTACAGACCGCTCTGGTATGACCATCATGCACAGGGAAACTTAGGACTTACAGACCGCTCTGGTATGACCATCATGCACAGGGAAACTTAGGACTTACAGACCGCTCTGGTATGACCATCATGCACAGGGAAACTTAGGACTTACAGACCGCCCTGGTATGACCATCATGCACAGGGAAACTTAGGACTTACAGACCGCTCTGGTATGACCATCATGCACAGGGAAACTTAGGACTTACAGACCGCCCTGGTATGACCATCATGCACAGGGAAACTTAGGACTTACAGACCGCCCTGGTATGACCATCATGCACAGGGAAACTTAGGACTTACAGACCGCCCTGGTATGACCATCATGCACAGGGAAACTTAGGACTTACAGACCGCTCTGGTATGACCATCATGCACAGGGAAACTTAGGACTTACAGACCGCCCTGGTATGACCATCATGCACAGGTAGACTTAGGACTTACAGACCGCTCTGGTATGACCATCATGCACAGGGAAACTTAGGACTTACAGACCGCCCTGGTATGACCATCATGCACAGGTAGACTTAGGACTTACAGACCGCTCTGGTATGACCATCATGCACAGGGAAACTTAGGACTTACAGACCGCTCTGGTATGACCATCATGCACAGGGAAACTTAGGACTTACAGACCGCCCTGGTATGACCATCATGCACAGGTAGACTTAGGACTTACAGACCGCCCTGGTATGACCATCATGCACAGGGAAACTTAGGACTTACAGACCGCCCTGGTATGACCATCATGCACAGGTAGACTTAGGACTTACAGACCGCTCTGGTATGACCATCTTGCACAGGGAGACTTTGGACTTACAGACCGCTCTGGTATGACCATCATGCACAGGGAAACTTAGGACTTACAGACCGCCCTGGTATGACCATCATGCACAGGTAGACTTAGGACTTACAGACCGCTCTGGTATGACCATCATGCACAGGGAGACTTAGGACTTACAAACCGCTCTGGTATGACCATCTTGCACAGGGAGACTTAGGACTTACAGACCGCTCTGGTATGACCATCTTGCACAGGGGAGTCTTAGGACTTTACAGACCGCTCTGGTATGACCATCTTGCACGGGGAGACTTAGGACTTATAGACCGCTCTGGTCTGACCATCTTGCACAGGGAGACTTTGGACTTGAACAGAAATACGGCTGCATCCATCAACTCCGCCTGTAAATCCTGCTGTAACATCAAGCCTGAAAATATCATGATTACAGAGACAAAACATACCGTTGTCTTGGGTAAGATACATGGTTTTTGAGTCTCAGGTTCGCACAATATACTAGTTGAGAGTGGCATACTGTAGGACTTTATGACGTAATGTGGCAGCCGTTCGCCTGTCCATGGCCAACGGAGGGCTACACATACGGGCTGTACAAGCAGAAAGAGTGTACAGTTAAACGATGTCACAACAGGCCGTACACAAAGCGTGTGTGTAGGATCTGTACGCCAGGTTGTATGTAGATTCGTGCAGGACTCGTAACGTACTCCTTGTACTTAACATGTGTATCCGGATCGTGTAAGTCCAGAACAAGTTGTGTATGCCCAGGTCGTGTACTGCCCTTACCAATCACCCGGAGACTGCATTAATAAGTTAGATGCCGTATGCATATGATACATGTGTATGGATAAGATATATGTGGAATGTGTAAGATATATGTGGAATGTATAAGAAATATGTGGTAAGTATAAAATATATGTGGTATGTATAAGATATATGTGGAATGTATAAGATATATGTGGAATGTATAAGATATATGTGGAATGTATAAGATATATGTGGAATGTATAAGATATATGTGGTATGTATAAGATATATGTGGAATGTATAAGATATATGTGGTATGTATAAGATATATGTGGAATGTATAAGATATATGAGGTTGTATTAGTTATATGTGGTATGTATAAGATATATATGGAATGTATAAGATATATGTGGTATGTATAAGATATATATGGAATGTATAAGATATATGTGGAATGTATAAGAGATATGTGGTATGTATAAGATATATGTGGTATGTATAAGATATATACGATATGTGGTATTTGGCCTGGATCAGTTACATATAGTTTATATACATTGTAGGTGACCTGTAAGTTATATGATGTAAGCATTATGATGTAAGCATCATTTATATGTGGCCTATATAAAGTCTATACGTCGTATATTCGTGACATCTACAAGTATAAGTTGCATAGGACATGTACATGTAAGTTGTATACCGTCTGTACAAGTTGTTTACGGTCTGTACAATTGTATACCGTCTTTACAAGTTGTATATCATCTGTATCAGTTGTATACGGCCTGTATACGGTCTTTATATAGCCCGTATACGATCTGTGTTTGGCCTGTGTACGGCCTGTGTACGGCCTGTATTGTATGTATACGTCCTATATGTGGCCTATTTATCTCCAGGGTGGCCTACATAAGTAGTGTACGGTCTACTCAATTACTGTACGTGTCCATATATGCTTCTCGTAGCAGACACCGTGTACTGCTGACTGGTGCTTGTTGGTGTGTAACATAAGTGTAAAACCATGTCTTAACTCCTCCCGCCCAAAATGACCGAACAACACATGCGATGTTTAACCCTTTTATTAAACCAGTTCAATAAAAATGGTTTTGTTGCTTTGTCTTATAACCAAATGCAATTAAAGCCTCCATAGTTTCTAATATTATTTGTTCATACGCATTGATATTGGGTTTAGAATTACCGATTGTGCAATCGGCAGCGTGCGATGTTTTGTACACGTGCGGTATACGGTTGCATTATGACGGGAATGTAAATTTCATAACGCCTCCCCTACATGACTTCCAAATTATACGCTGTCTTACGTCTTGTCGGGGGCACCTTCAGTTGTGTCAGAGTCACTTTGAAGTGCCCATGGAGCTGCGTTGAATTCGACCTTGGTCAATCTGCCGTCACCTGTCAATATAAGAACGGTCAGCTCATTGGACAAAGAGGTCTTGCAGTATTCGGTATAAATGACATATAAATGTCATATAATCTTTGGTGCTTTGTGGATATATATAATAAACCCAAATAAGGGGGGTGGGGGGCGGGGGGCGGGGGTGGCGATCGAGGGGCATTTCCGTTCATCAGGAATGGGGTTTACATTTCACCGTGAACTGGGAATGAGGCAAGTAATTGTTCGTAAACTGGTAATGCGGTATTAGCCGACCGTCGTGATCAATAGTTTTTATTAATCGTGAACTGGGAATTTTAATATATTTAATAACCGTGAATCGGGAGATCGCTAATTTATATCATGTGTCCGCTCGTTCTAACTATACTGGGAGTTATCCTTTTTAATTCATCGTGACCTGTGAATATTCTTCGTGATCTGGGAACACTCCCCCCCCCCCCTTGCTCCCCCCAACACAACATCGCACGAATTTATCAGTTCTGTGAAAATGTTTTTGATGGGACACGATATGAGATTTTGTCTGATGCATGAGTAACATAATGACGTCAGCACGGGTCCTGCTTCGTCAAGTCACGTGCTAGAACTGGTGGGGGCGAGTGGATGGGGGGTGGGGGGGGGGCGGGGCGGGGGTACTAGTAATTCATCTCACCGCCAGCCTATTGAATACACATATCTAGACTTTGTGGTGCCAACGGGCGTTATTGGGTAACTGTCACAAACAAAATATCGACACACTTGGATCAATATAAACCAAAAATTCTTTGAAATAGGCTCGATGCAATCATTTCATTACTCTTGCTTTCACTGCTTAATGGGTAAAATCAGAATCATTTACACTTGTGTAGGGAAACCACGTGGATGATTTCAAAGCGATGCTCTATCAGAAGTGGGTCTGGGTGTGCTCAGGGTTGGTGGGGTAAGCACTTTGGGGGCTTGGGCTTTTTTCCTTTATCGAGAGGATAAAATTGACAGTCATAGCTGATGGTAGGTACAAGTGAGAACCTTACTCGTCACTGAAACAGACAAGGAAAGAACATGCTGCTTTGTGTGTCCGAATCGTTTATCCGACATAACGCACGTGCAAGAGCTTGTATCGCCACATGATTGGATAAAAGCAACAGTGACATCAGTGAATGATTGACAGCCTGGATCGGTCTGATGCGTCCAATGGCAACTATTGCCACGCAACGTTTCGTATACTGACCTTCAGTTAGCTTGCTTGATGGCTAGCGTAACTCGATCAACGGCTATAAATAAAGTGGTGGCCCTCATACCACAATTGGTCGTACGTGTCACCTCTAACGTTACAGTGTTTAGTATCGACCAGCTGTTTCAAATTGTTCTCCTAAGGAAAAACGTGGCCACTACAAAATTTGCATTTGGAAACACAACCTGAATTTTATGCAATACGAATCTTAACATAACGACCAAAGCAACTGTCATAAATGGAAAGTAATGCGCGACAGCACCGGAAGTGAAGAATAAGGACCGCTAGCACAGCAGCGCCACCTCGCGAATGGCTATTTCTCGAGTTCCCCATAATACGTACTGGCAAAGATCGTTTCCCTCGTCTTCTCCATATTTGCATGCGCGTTTTGACGCTGACATTGCCGCGCTGCCTAAGGTAAGCTACCCATAATAAGCCTCGGCGATTCTGAGCAGACCTCGGTAAACATCGGCAAACATCGGCGGGCTGTTGCCCTGAGATTTTACGCAGTCAGGGGGTCTAATGTGCTGCACGGGCTTTTCCATGTCGTATGACGTAATAATCATCATGACGCGCGTGTCTGCGTGCGGTATCTATGGTTACGTAACAACGCTCCTTATAGGGCTATAAAGTCTCGTTCGCTTAGACTTCCGGTTTACTCATTTTGGGGATAAACAAACGAAGCACGTGTTCGGAACGAGTTTAGACTCTCTGCACACACGGGTATCCTGACTATCTGTGACGTAGGCGTGACATGTATGTTACGCAAAGAGAGAGACTGGGAACCAGACTACCTGCGCAAAAGCCAGGCGCCGAGGGGTGGGTCTATTGCGGAAGGCCTAGAGATATGATTAAGAATATTTAAGAAATATAGCTTCACAAAACGGATAGACGACATATTTTTTATTCGCTTGCGCCATCACAATGACGAATATTTGTTACGACGGGACAATACGACTGAGAAACTAACGTTTTTTTGCATTTCCTACGAAAACGAGGCATTATGACGTCACACGGATTTTCCCCGGTGACAACGTTGGCGCAACGCTTCAAACAGAAAACTTACAAAAATGAAGAAACTTGTTTTTTTCGTGATCCAAAAGTGATACGAAAACAACCAACTGGTCTTGTTTTATCTTTAACATGTGGTTTAATGACGCATCCGTGTCTTGTTACTCCATTCACTGCACATTTTGACAGCGGAATGGTTAAGTCGATCACTTGCTCTCGCCATTTTTGTTACCGCGGAGGCACGCGAAACTCTGTGACGTTACTCGCTGTTTGAGGAACTTGCGAAAGCCCGGGTGCAGGGCTAAATTTAGAACGTTATTTTTAGCTTTTGAGTGTTTTGAAGACGGATTTTTCCTTGTACATTCCCAAAGTTCTGCGCTTCATCGGCTCCAAATATTTTAACGTATATCTCCAATAGCCATGTTTAGTGAAATGGTACTCATAGTCTTTAGAATAAACCTGGAAAGAAATTGACTGATAGCTGCCTATACTTCAACATTGAGCACGTGTGTTTGTTTGTCCCCAAAACTGAAGTCTCGTGGCCCGATCGCGAGAACTGTATGGCCCTATATGGACTGAGCAGGTGAGGACAATGGTGCTCCGTTGGTCGTAGAACTGTAAACATTGATGATTTGGCTCAAAATACAACGCTTCCAACAGTCTCATCGAACGGACCACATGCATTATGGAGAGATAAATGTCATATCTTTAACTATATTATGATATTATATTTAACAATGCCTGGACCAAAGCAAACAAAATATAGTTTCACACCCACTCGATTCTTCACGCACAAACCGCACAGCTGGCCGGTTATTATTACCATTCTGTTATTTTTTGTGGCCACTTTTACATTTTTTAATATCATTCCTGTATTGCACTAGGTTCAAGCTTTCCAAAGAGTTATTACTGATGATAATGACTTAATATTGAACTGAATTGTAGCAAAGTTACATATTCGTGGTAGGTGTCAATTTTTGGTCATTTTGCGAAATTGGGGTATACTTGAAAATGAAGAAAAAAATTTTACGGGACGCTAAAGTATCATAAAACTCCACCAGAAGGTGTGTAATTGGGTATACTTTCATAAAATAATCACAAATACCGAGTTCTTTTGCCTTGCTGTTATGGGTAGCTTACCTTAAACTTGGAATGCCACACACTGATGATCAAAGTCTTTTACTACGATGAAGTGTGTTGAGCGGTTCGCTGGTTCCCCTGGTCGACGCGTCTGGAGTACGTGCACAGGCCCGGGATCGAGAAAGGGTGGGGGGGGGGGGCAGGGGCGGGGGAGGGGGACGTGGAGAACCTTACGTCGTGTCGATACTGAACGATGTCGTTTGTCTGAGTTAAGACTTCACCCATGTGTCACCCTTGCTACATGTTATGAGCAAAGTAACGGTACAGACTGGCAGGTTGAAGCACTGTGGTTTGAGTGTATAAATTGAGTTGACACAAGAGATAGCCTTCAAGAGGACGGGTACAAGAAGATGTTTGTGATGTGAAGTGGGAGGGAGTGGTGTGTTGATAATAATGTAAATGACGTGCTCTAAAGCTCCAATGACAACAGCTCACATGACGATTAGGCGGCTCAGAACACGCTAGTCCCATGGTAAAGACTCCAACGATTTTATATTATGTGGGGCCAGCTACTCCAACCCTAATGTTTACAGACTTACGCAACAGAGGGTGCTTTAGTCAGCGAACACACACTGGCTAGAGTGGTTGACACTTACGTGCATAATCAATAAACTGCACATTAGCATGCTATGTATAATGTCATGAGGGGATAAGTAAAGAAGGATATATAATACATGTAAGCTTATATCTTTACACTTGATATTAATCTTATCTCAATATTGATACTGCACTTTTTGAGCATATATTATTTCCCAGTTAACAATTGAACGTTCCGCGAACGTTAATAGGGGGTTCGCTGAGGGTTTCGCGAACGTTTACATGGTACATACTTTAATAGTACAAGCCATAATCATGGCTGCTCCAATCCGCTGGCCGTGGAGTACTCGTTAACATGCCCGCATAGGCGAAAAAAAAAATACGTAGACATACAAATACGTAGACATTGATACCATGGTTTTACCATGGAGTATGGTGGTATATTTTCATAACAGTAGGATTTTCTTCTAGACATTGTGACTAAAAGGCATTTTGTTGCTGAGAGCCTGCCTAAAAAACTGGCTGCCGAAAATTGTAAATGCCCGCACATTCGGCAGGCAGGGGGGTCGCCGGCTAATACCCCGCATGTATTGATAGTGGTTTTACTAATATTACATACTTTTTCGTATTCCTGACTTAACCCAGGATTTTTGAATAACCATTTTCTTTCTCCTCAATTGGTCAGTAATAATAGGGGTACCTACCATTGACCCCTATGATAGACCACACATGACTGGTATCTTAGATAGCCGGATTATACAGACATTTAGACTATTAAGATATGTTACTAACATAATTGATCATATTATTGCTACCCTCTCCCTACCTTCCAGCAAAACTGCCTATCAAAATCCCACCCGGTGAACGAAGCCAATTACTTCGGTGACAATTCTAGACACAAGTATTTGCGACAACTACTGGTAACAAGCCTGGTTAGACTGCAAGGTCGTAGTCCAATGGGCAAGGGTAGAATATTGTATCTCAGTATTGGTCCGTTGTGATAAATAGATTAAAAACTACCTGCGCCAACTGGGTTATCCCTGCATTTGACTTTTCGCTGAGACCTCCTACACGGTGCCTCCTAGATGTATGAGAAGGAGAGGTGTCAGTCCTGGGTGTATGTGTGAAGGGGCGAGGGAGTCCATCCTCGTTGTGTGAGAGTGTGGTAAAGTGGGAAATCTCTCCTATATGGATTACTGAGGGAGGGCCCCGGGCAGTCCTGGATGTATGGTAATGCGAGGGGACGGGTGGGGGTGGGGTGGGGGTCCCTCCTAGGTATGTGTGAGGGGGCGGGAGTCCGTTCTGGGCGTATGACAGTATGTGCATGAGGGTAGGTCTGTGCTATGGCGTGTATGGCCGAAATGTTGTCATAAAGAATGAACAATTTGGTTGTAGCCGACAATGGAGTAATCGTTTTCGACATAGTATTTGTACATGCATGGGCGTGTCGAGGGGGGGGGGTTACCCCCCCCCCCCCCATTCAGACACTATAGTATATCTGTGCCCCACCCCCGGCCATCAAAATATAACTGACCTCTAGGTGGCAATTTTGTTTACCCCCCCCCCACTCCCCGGTCACAAGAATTCTTCAGCGTGCCCCCCCCACCTGGTCGCATTATTTCATGTGTCCCCCCTTTGAAGGATTCCTGCACACGCCCCTGACATGCATGCGTGCAAGGCACAAGAGATGAGCGGGACTAAACAAACATGATGCAGCTGGGCCTATCTCATAGGAGGGGCGGATCCAGACTATAGGGGGATGGGGGGGGGCTGCTTGAATTTCGCGATTACAGTGCTTATGCAGCGGAAGTAGGGGGGGGGGCGGTTCTGGCCCTCCGTCAGCATCAGGCTGCTGCTCCTGGACATAGGATAGGCTTATTTATTTTTGGGGCTAAACTTGTCGGCAGGGGGGCTTCTGCGGCTTGACCAGGGGGTGGGGGGGCTTAAGCCGCAGTAGCCCCCCCCCGTTACTGCAGTCACACGCTCGCACTGAACCTGGAACTTTGCCTTTGGTTTGGAAGCCATCGACGGCACACACAGGCGCCACAGATCGACTGACACAGGCCAGCGGGTGGGGGGCCCGCATATATAGAACTTATGTAGGCGGTGCGCCCCCCCCCCCCCCCTGTGTCTGTCGATCTGCGGCTCGCGTACACGTGTTACTCGTGTAAATCGATGAGGACAGATAGACGTGTCGGAAATCATTCATAGTGACTTAATCACCGATAATGCAATCAAACAATCAAATGGAGCGATGTTGGTCACCAATACATGTCCTATTCGAAGAAACAGTGACAAGTCATAAACGTCCAGATGGCAGATTTAGGACTTACAGACGAGGCTCGAGGTAACCAAGTATTTTACCCCTGAAGGCCTTGGGTTGCCGTCTAACAGAAGTTCTGTAGAAACAAACTAAGTAACACTCACCGCCAAATCTCGAATTGTTTAACTCCATAGATGTTATGTTCCTAGGTAGCACCGTTGATATCTTACAACAGTCCTCAATGTTGCACATGTCCATCTTTTCTCACACAACAAATTTCAAATCGCCCGCCTCTTGCCGCTCGTTATGGGCGGAAGTTATGAACTGCTCGCGTCGCGCGCTGTCAGGGCGAATGTTTGTCAATAATCACACGTGGACCGGCATCTCAACCAGATTCCCGCAGCGTTCATTTTTTTTGAGACAGCCAAAAAAGTGGGGGGCGAGGGCAGATGTCCCTACTGCCCCCTGCTTCTGACGGCCCTGCTGCCCCCGCCCCCCCCCCCCCCACCCCAATATACTATGCTGGATGTTGGCATATGGGGATGTACTGGATGGGAGGGGGGGGCAATGCTGACCATCTAGGGCAGTAGCGCGGGGCGGGGTGGGGGGGGGGAGGGGGGTAGGAGGCAAGTGGGTGTGAATTTCGTATTGGATTGTCACATAATTTTACGTGCATTGTATTTACGTTTACGAGGCCGTCTAAACTTAGACCGTTTGTCCTTCTTTACGCCAACACATTTCTTTAATGGCCCCCGGTCCACGTGTGATTGTTGACATACTGGCCACAGACAAATCCAGACACGCGTAGACGGGCCGTCAGATGTTTGCCCTTCCTAGTCACAGAACTGGGGCGAGGGGTTGACGCAGGACGCAGAAAATCATGCGATCTTGCTTCACGCAAATAAGTTTGAGGTGGGTTGGAGGGGTGGGGCAGACATCCCACATTATGTGCTTTAAGCACGTGGCGTCGACGGTCCAATCTTTTTTTCTGTCTCTCCTAATTTCCCTGGCTTTTGACGTTTCCCTTACGTTGGCCACATTATTTTGGATCGAGAACGCTAGGCTTATAGCATATAATGATAATCTAATTAAAACTAAAATGCAATGATACACGGCCGTTCGAGGAACGTTCCCGGAAGGTAGCTCTATGCACGACCGTTCGGAGAACGTTCCCAGAAGGTAGCTTTACATCCCGTTAATCAACGGTTAATTTTACGCTCAGTGTTTCAGTTTAGGGAACGTTTCCTGTAGCTTTCAACAGAGAGAAGCTAAAATCTAAATATTCCAGGAACGTTCCCGGAAGGTATCTCTCCAACCGAATCAGGCCGTAGCGCTCATCGAACGTTCGCGGAAGGTTAGACATTAACGTAACCAAAATATAACCTCCAGCGAACGGTTCGCTGAACTTTCGGTGTTTGCTGGGTTGCCTTTACTTTCCATATACATGCTTCAAAATCACCGCGACAGCAAACTGATAGACCACTTTAGTCTTATAAAAGCCCTTACCTTGTATTGGTTTTGATGTGCAAATATAGGGTGGGCACTTTCACCGGGGATCTTCATACCAGGATGTAACACCCACCAGTGCGGTGTAAAGTCCAGGCTACCGCTCACATTAATCGATTGAAGCAGCCGAAGGGACGCCGACTGCCCGGTATCGTGGCAGTTACCAACCCGAGACGACGGTTTACGACACGTCCGTTAGGTAGCGCCAGGGTACTAAGCACCTCCGTTACACAGAGGACGTGACAAGTTGCCGAACCCGTGGATTCAGTTATTGGTGAGCTACTTGGAGACGGACTTAGGACGTGATGGCTATCGTGATCAACGAGAGGTAATGGACGGTACCTACCACAGGCGCCGCAGATCGACCGACACAGGCCGGGTGGGGGGGGGGGGGGGTCAGCACCGCCTATATAGAACAAGTTTGGCGGTGAGGACACCCACACCCCGCCCCCCCCCCCCCCCCGGCCAGTGTCAGTCGATCTGCGGCAATTGTGGTACAAACAAACCCTAACTACAAGATCACAACCGTGCGCGAGAGAACCACTGGGCGTATTTCTTGGTGATATGTCCGGCTCATTTAGGGGCAATGGAACCAGCCTAGACAGTCACTTTGCAAACAACCGCCATCGTCTCCCGACTGTCCCGTGCTGCTTTGCACGGTCCACATCGTCATAGCGAATGGATGCGCGCGCCCGACCTGGGTGAAAGAAGCGTCGAGCGGTAAACCGATGCTTAATGTGTATTTGATTCACCTTGGGGATACACCCGGGTTGCCAAAGAAATACGCTCATTGTCAAGACCACTGTCAACAGCGTAAAGGATACCAAATACTTTCATACCTTCACAAACGCTGTATGTATTCCATTTCTTTGTTGTAGCACGATATCTGAACAGAAGACATCGACAAACTGACAATGGACAACAACATCAAGAAACTGCTGACACAGAGCGTGTCCTTTATCCAGGCCAATCTGCCCTTGACCTCTGACCTGCTGAAGTCACTCGTCAGTCACAAGGTCTTGACGGAGGAAGAGTTGACTGTGATCCAGGTTGGTTGATTTAGGCACATGATTTAGGAGCCATGATTCCGGTAGCAACCCCCCACTCTTTACGAAGAAAAACATGGGATCTTTAACATTTGCACAGGTTACGGCTCGAACCACGAGCCGGCCGTTGGGGGTTGCCTAGAAGAGACACGACCATGTGAGGTACCGGCCCAGATTGACGGTGGGGGGGCACAGGGGGCGTTCACTTATGTCTCTATTTAAAAAAATTGACTTGGGCGACATGTATCCGTGATCTACTGTATAAGTATGGTTACGGCCATGTCTGGGTGTCGCAAGGTGTGGGAGACGTCAGTTGGTTTTTATCTGAATTTAAACAGCGTTTATCTGATATATCACTACAGGAATGGTCCGATAACGTTGACAGTCTTTCAAAGCTTGACCATTATAAACAGTTTAAGTGTCACTTGGAGTTAGAACCTGATCTGCAATGTTGCACAATATACAATCACAGGACTGCACTTGCCAAACTAAGATGTTCTAGCCATAAATTACCAATAGAAAAGCTTCGCGGTCGTGTTTCCAGAGAGGAAAGATATTGCAATTATTGTCTTAATCAGAATGTAAAGGTGCTAGGAGATGAGTTTCACTTTGTCATGGATTGTCCGCAAGTTTGTGATATACGAACAAAGTATGACATTTGTATTCCTGACAAATATGTTACCAGCGCTAATTTTCACACAATAATGAAATCTACGAATGTCAAGATTCTATGTAATTTGGCAGCATACACGTATCCATGTTTTAAGATTATGGATGACTGTGCACTGTTACCAAATAATGTGTAAATGTGGAGTACCATGGGCCCATGGCCTAAGTTGTACGGAAATAAACATACTTCACTATTTGAAAAATTGTATTCTCCAAAACATATAAAACAAGTTGACAGAGGTTCGAATTAATACATGATCGTACTTATAAACCTCCAAGTACTTCCAGCATCGGTCCAATTTGACACACACACATATATTTACTTTAGTTCTTTTCTAATTTCCATCATTATTTTACCAAGTAAGTTCATTCCTGACCGAAACTCGCTCTTTGTGATGGCTGTGTGGTCTGCCCTGAGTCCACTTCCCCACACTCGATCGGTTGTTGCTTCTGCCATCTGGGTCTTGCAATCCAAGATCGCGCGACGGAAATGGTCATTCTGCTTTGCGTTGGTTCGTATTAGATGTCTCATGACATCTTCTCTTTTGTCATCCCATGACTGCTAATTATTTTGGCAGGTATCTGCTACATTTTTTGGCTTCCCCAGCGTGGCATGCTGCTTTTATCCTCTCTGCCAGTTCAGCTTTTCGAAGATCTTCTGCACGCTTCCATTGGGAAGCGTGTTCTGCACTCTTAGAACTTTCTCCAAAGACATATATGGATATCTGCGCTATACAGTCACGTCCTCCTCCCTGTTAAGGGCCGGGCAATCTTTGTCACCAGCTTTGTGTCTATTTTTATCCCACGCCTTACATGGGACAGAACGTTATCCTGGCGGTAAGCTTTACATCTCATTCCCACCACACGTATCTGGCCTGGTACCAGAGGGTCAATGGGGGCCTCGGCGTAGCAATAACGATCTCCATTTTTGTAGTCGGTTAGTTTGCCATCTGGATTTCGGGCTTTCGCGTACATGATTGCTGAAGTCAGCTTTACGGCTAGTTCTTCCAGTACCTTTGCAACTTCGTCATTATTTACTGACATTGACGGGTATTTTTTCCCCGCTGTTCATATGGGGTTACTTGACTGGTTACATACGGGTTGTTATCATACAGGTCAACCTGTATGTCCTTTATCCGTAGGTGGCGGCGAACTAGCAGTTCGGCTCGGTCAGCTTTGGTCGTCATGTAAATCCGCTTGCAATCTCGCCTGGTTATCTCAGGGGCCTGGGCGCCGTCTGGCGTGTGGCCAGTAGCCTTCCTCACGGCTTCACAGACCTCGTATATTGCAGGTGGATTTTGTTTCCGGTTTTCAAGAAGCTCGGCAAGATCGCTGCCTTTGAAGAAAATCAGCTCAATTATATTGAGCAGATTTGTTGGTTCCGCAGGGTGCAGTAATCCGTGTTTCGATTCGAGCTGAAATGTACAGCGCTCGATATGTCAATACGCTTGTCAACGAAATGCGGGTGTATATAACAAAAAAAAGTACAGTGGTCGTCTAAATATGACGGGAAAATGTAAAAAAAACTCGCCTATGCGAGGCTTCCAGTGCGTAGAATGTAATCCAGTATAATTTCTATATCTTCATGCAACTTAACATGTCATAAATCTCCGTAATATCTGTGTAGACCCAGAGCAATGTTGAAACTGTGGTCACCTTGTGATAACCGCTCGTCTTCGGTATTATCAAAAACAAGCACAAATCTCCAGGCAGGCCTTACGATTGATTAATGGGACCCATATTTCATTTATTCAAGGCTGTAACATGAGCACTGCACCAATATCGTTCACACAAATAATAAGCCATTTGTTTTTTCACCACATTTCCCCCTGACAGAAAGAAGAGACAACGAGTGGCAAAGTTCTGGAGCTGATTTGTCTTCTAAAGCGCAAAAACAATAGTTCGTACAAATCCTTCATAGAGGTGCTGGAATTGTTTGACTGCCGGACAGTGGTGACTGTACTGAAGCCCGATGCCGTGTGGACGGAGGCCTTGAGAGTGGATGCCAGGACGGGGTCGGGGGTGGGGGCGAGGGCGGTGGCCAGGACAGGGTCGGGGGCGGAGGCCAGGGCGAAGGAGGGGGCCAGGACGGGGTTGGGGGCGGGCGTGGCGTCTGAGGAGCCGCCAGCCGCCGACCCCCGCATCATCGACCGCCTGAAGACGTCCCTGGGGACGTCCCTGGGGTGGGTAAAGCCTGGCACTCTAGACCAGCTCGCCGCGGGCCTCGTCCTTAAGGAGGTTTACATTGATGAGATCGATAGATTGTGGGATATATTGCGAGAGTTAAGAGACAAGTCAACGGCTACACAGCGCCGGCGGACAAGCGATTTACAAGACATGTCAAAGCGGACAACTAAAGCAGCCCAGGGACAGCCGTCCGCCTCCTCCTCCTTCTCGTCGTCGTCCGGCAGCGGCAGCCCAACCCCAAAAGCGTCGTCCCGCGAGGGGCCGTCGGAGGGCGCCACCAGTACCCGGGAGCGGGGTTGTCCGCCGGGGTCCACCGGCGCGGCTCCCGGGGCCCTAGCTCGCAGCAGTACCGAGTTGGAGGCCATCGTGGAGCAGAAGGCCGCAGCGATCCAGAGGAAGGACAAGGAATACGCCGATCTGCGGCAGATGTTCGAGGATGTCAACGACGATATGAGCAGAGTCCTAGAGCAGAACAGCACATACATCGGCACCCTCGTTCAGCTGCACGAGATGCTCCAGGACAAAGTGGCCACGTCCTCCACCCGAGAGCTGGAATACCAACGCAAGATAGAAGCCCTGGAGGAAGAACTAGGGGACGCTGAGCAGAAAATCTAGACACTAGAGCTCGATCTGGAGCGCACCCAAAGCGATCTGAGAGCCCGGGAGGCCGAGCTGGATACACTGGTCGAACGCAAGAAGCGGTACAAGATGGAGCTGGGTCTGGACGAAGAGGCTGTTGCGGAGGATATAGTCAAGCGGATTGAGGATCTTCAGCAGAGTGGGGAGAGGACTGCGGCGGAGATGGACAAGGTGAGGCGGAAGATGGCGCGTATCCAGTTAGAAAACGAAGCAGCAGGTGGTGACCTTGACCAGAGAGAGAGAGAAAATGGAGTTCCACATCAGGCAGCAGAAGCAAACCATCATGAAACTCAGTGAAGTCAACCGCGCCGTTCTCAGCAAGACCAACACCGTCCTGGAGGCGGCGCCGGGTGTCTAGTGATTCCTCACTTCTACATCCAGATGACGTCGGACAAGAGGGTGCTACTGACGGACAGCAGGCGCTACCTGGAGCTAACCTGACCCAGCCTCTCCAGTATCCAAGTGTCTTCCCCCGGTCTCTACTGACGGACGGCGGGCGCTACCTGGAGCTAACCTGACCCAGCCACTCCAGTATCCAACTGTCTTCCCCCGGTCTCTACTGACGGACGGCAGGCGCTACCTAGAGCTAACGTGACCCAGCCACTCCAGTATCCAACTGTCTTCCCCCGGTCTTTACTGACGGACGGCGGGCGCTACCTGGAGCTAACCTGACCCAGCCACTCCAGTATCCAACTGTCTTCCCCCGGTCTTTACCGACGGACGGCGGGCGCTACCTGGAGCTAACGTGACCCAGCCTCTCCAGTATCCAACTGTCTTCCCCCGGTCTCTACTGACGGACAGCGGGCGCTACCTGGATCTAACGTGACCCAGCCACTCCAGTATCCAACTGTCTTCCCCCGGTCTCTACTGACGGACAGCGGGCGCTACCTGGAGCTAACGTGACCCAGCCTATCCAGCATCCAACTGTCTTCCCCCGGTCTCTACTGACGGACGGCGGGCGCTACCTGGAGCCAACATGACCCAGCCACTCCAGTATCCAACTGTCTTCCCCCGGTCTCTACTGACGGACGGCGGGCGCTACCTGGAGCCAATGTGACCCAGCCACTCCAGTATCCAACTGTCTTCCCCCGGTCTCTACTGACGGACGGCCGGCGCTACCGGGAGCTAAATTGACCAAGCCACTCCATCATCCAAACTACATAATATATGGCAAGCCCTGTTTCACCCCTACCTGTAGCATGGCCTAACCGTTGCATGTTTAGCATGGGTTTCTTTAAATTAAACTATTGTCGATATTACTTCGAAACGTCTTTCAATCGGCGCAGGTTAACCATGGGTGTGTTACACTGTGACACATAATGGTATTATGAACACCATACACAGGTGACTACATCATTTACGGTTGTCGTGATGACATCGCGTCGTTCAAAATAAAATGTCCTGGTAAATACACGAAAGTGGCTCTCTGTATGACGCTGCGTTACGTTGTTTATCAGGAAAGGTTCTTATGGTGTGATGATACGGCACTGACCAGTGGACAGCTGGTCGTCCTTAGGTACCACTCACTCTCACTCCCGAGTCAATGCCACACTCCGGGTCGATGCTAAACACCTTAAAGATAAAAGCGGCTATTCAATTCTACCACTGATATTGATTTCATAGTCAACAATGTGTCCAAATAGGCCCCTAAGATTGCTATTGAAATATTTTTCATGTAATTCATTTTTTACATTCATCTGATACATCATGCAATAAAAAGAATCATGTCACCAACCAACGTTACAACGGGTGATTCGCACTTGGCTCGAAAATAGCCGCTTTTATCTTTAACCGACGTCGAGTGCACCCCACGTTCACAACTTTTACTCCCATGAGATTGAGCAAATTGTAACCTTTGTCGCCTTTAAATTATGTAGTCTCATTCAGCAGCGTATGCAAGTGCAAATGGTCCCTAGATGTAGTAAAATACGCGTACATCGGCAAAAAAGATACCATGATAGCTGACTATGATAATGGCGGTTTAAAAATGCCGTATTTTGATTTGATAATTCGAAGTCAAAAAATCATGAGTATCAAACGGTTATTACAATCGGAGCCTACTACTAACATTTACCATGTCACTTAATGAATGTCACAACAGAGGAGTTAACTAGCAAGTTATCACTAGAATTCGTTAGTAAGTCAATAAGCGCGTTTACCAGCAAGTGCTAGCTATCTGGTATAGTTTTTGCTCTGTCGCACCAACAATACAGGACATCAGAGCCGAAGGTTTATGGCGCAACAAATTCATTTTAATCAACAAGGCCATCGTACAAAAAAACCACACTGGTTTTACAAAGTGGAAGGACAGCGGTATTAATGCAGTTGGTAATTTAATAAATAACGAATGGAAATGGTTTAGTACGCGATTTTTACAGACCAAGTATAATGTTCATATCAATCCTATGTTATATAATAGTATATGTCATGCGATACCTAAACAATGGGTCAGTTTGCTTAGAAATAATAACGATGGCAAGTCAATAAACACAGACGTCGACGAAGATGCCATTAATGTTCTTGTTGTTGCCTTGAATGGCATAAAGCACCCAATAACGTTTGTTAAAGATCACCTACATCCATTGCCAGCTGGATCGAAGAATTTCCTTTTTTGAACGATTTTAAAACGTTTTTTACTCTCCCTCTAAAGGTAACGCGCAGTATAAAGATGCACAGTTTTCAATATAACATACTACATAGGATTTTATCTTGTCTTAGTGGCATATTCAAATGGAAGTTATGTGAAGGGCCTCACTGTAAGACAAGTGGAAATATTGAAACTTTAGAACATTTTATCTTCCATTGTGAGTGCACAAGGGCCATTGGATCGAAAGTAGAAGAACTAATTGAAGTTATCTTAGACACCAAAGTACATTTATCTATCGTCGACGTTATATTTGGAGTTCCTTACACTGGAGACTTATTGTTGCAGAACCTTAATCTAATTATCCTAATTACGAAATGGTATATATATATTACGAAGATGAAGAACCAAAGTAACCTAGATATGTCTGTGTGTATAAAGTATATTAAGGCGGCTGTGCAAACTGAGTATATGATTCTAGAACTGAAGAATAACGCTGTCGACAACAGGTGGAGGATGTTATACGAGTCTCTCTCAAGGTACCACCAGTAGATTTAAGTATTACTAGTTATATTATGTCTCATGCCTGTATCTAGCTGAAACAAACACGGGTTGTAACATCTTACTCGTCGTTGCCTGTACTGTCTGTATCAAATACATCGGCACTTACTTCTTGTCAATCAACAACGTGCCCGATCTATAAATCAGTCGCCAAGGTTAAGTGGGCTGGCGTAATGTACATTATGAATGTTATGTTAGTGATCGGAGGGGAGGTGGGGGGGAGGGGGGATGCAATGTAAATGTAGCCGGGTGGACGCCTGTTACATACGCCCATTGAAATCCCAGACGTCGCTATAGACGGGCTGACCAGATCAGACAGCTGCATGGTCCAGGTAGGTCCGTGTATATGCCGTCCATTTGTTTTCCTTTTTTAATATGATCATAAGAAACTTCGTTTATAACGGCAGAAACGGGTCTATTATCCAATATTGAGAGTTGCCTTTTCTGCGAAATATCTATGTTTAATGCTTTCACGCCCGATGTACATTTCAGAAGAACTATGTCAAACATATGTCCTAATTACCTTACACTTTTTTGTAAAGCAACGTGAGTTATTAAGCTTGATACCAACACTCATATATTGGTCCCGAAATGTTACTTTGACACAGGTTACGATCATTTGTCCTGGCGCAGGTTTACTGAAGTAATCCAAGGGGGCGACAGAGGAACTCTCCCAAACATCTAACTGGTATGGGTGAATTGGAAAAGCAAGATGGCGGCAGTGTGAGACGTCGGCTTGGTGTGGTCAAGTATGGTCTTGCTAATCGAAACAGATGGACATTTAAAACATATCGTATAGGTCAATAATTGCGCAAATGCAATGCGACAATAAAGTGAGTGCACGCATGGCAACCAGCCAAACAAAGGACTCTGCCTCGGCGGACGCAGCGGATATCGCCAGTTGTCTGAAATCGATTCATGCGATATTCAATATCATTTCCGCTCAGCAGGATGTATGGACATGTGATTTACAAGGGGCTGACTTCATTACGGAAAGTCTTGATTACTTCGAAAGTAACGAAAATCGAAATTTCGCACAGATTAAAATTCTGAAGAAAGAAAATGCCGATCTGAGAAACGAAACATCCACCCACCCCCATGGTTGAGAGGTGCCACCGGCTCGGAGCAAGATCCCCAGGGAGTAATGGGAGTAATGGATTACTCTTATAGGCATATTAAACAGGTCAAAGGATATGAAAACACTCTCATTATAGATCGGATCAACTTGAAATAGCTACTAAGCCTTTATGCCTTCTTCACAAATATTGGACCCAATCTCGCTGGGAAGCTGAAAAATACCTGCATGCTCCTTGTAAAAATAAGTTAAATTTTAGAAGCGGTTCTGCAAATCATATCGAAAGGGCTATTGATGGTTTAAAGCCAAAGGCTAGTTATGAGCATAACAATATTTCTGTTAAGTTCCTGAAAGGAATACAACCGGAAGTTCGTGAAGCTCGTTCTCATATTATGAATCAGTCACTTACAACTACAATCTTTCCAGAGTCATTCCAGTGTTTAAAAACGGCGATAAAAACTTGGTAAATAACTATGGACCGATATCAGTATTGCCCGTTTTTTCCAAAATGTTTGAGAAAGTTTTCTCATCTTGTAACGGAAACCAACTTTTGCTACCAATAACGGAAATGTTCCGTTTTCCAGGCGGGTAGGAATGATCACCTCAAATGGTCTTGATAATTTTATTTCGTTCGCAAACTCGCTGCTTGTACTTGATCTTATCTATGTGTCAGGTTGATTCTCTAATGGCCACAATACCACAGGTTGGTGGGAACCCCCACCTTTCCTGTACGCACGCCCACCCACTAGCCAAGGTTGACCACCTTTTTGATGGTGCATGCAAACAAGGTTTAGCGGAACCACGCCCACCTGTCAGTCACACCCGTTCACCCACCGCTGGAGAGGGGGCACCCTATCTGTGTACCACGGGGTAGTGGAGATCACCTTTCCCGGATCGATGCTACTACTTCTGCCGTCTGCTAATAACCTTGATCTGTCGTCGACCTGACCTATTTACAGTTGTAGGTTGCGAGCAATCTCTCGGCAGAGGGGGTGGGGGGGGGGGGGGCTTCGCTTTCGCTGCCGTATGAACGTGGCCGCTTTCGGCTCGCCGACTATAGTCACAATAGCGCCTATAGTCGAGGTCGAACAGGCATCGTTGTGGCCTAGTTTAGTCAA
Source organism: Arenicola marina (assembly GCA_964019135.1). NCBI lineage: Eukaryota > Metazoa > Annelida > Polychaeta > Arenicolidae > Arenicola > Arenicola marina. The sequence continues at coordinate 13,208,173 of OZ025248.1, read as the reverse complement.
GATGACGTCATTCTTGACCGACTACAGCAACTACAGTCCAGAGCGTAGTCGGTGTAGTCGCTGGGGGCCTCAATATGGCGGATGGCGGACATCGCGAACAATAAATTTCGTTTATCTTTCCTTTATAAGTTTGGTTGGCGACAATGAAAGCTTGTTGAATTTCATGTCATATTATTGGCCGAATTCCATTGGTCCTTGTTATTGGTTTATGGCGCGGTAAAGATTGCTTTCAGGGTAGGCCTACATATATTTGAACAGCAAATATGTGTTTTTCCCAATTCGATTTATGTGAAATGAAGTCCCAAAATACCCAAATTTTTCACTCAATTCTAAAAGAGCCCCCTTTCTGAAGTGGTCAGCTTTTTTTTTACCGGCGAATCCCCCCGGTAAGCACCATGTTGCGTAATATGTGCGCCTGTTGGTCCACATACACCGACTCGCTTATAGCAGAGTGACATACTGCGCATGCGTTATACTATTTAGGTCACTGGGCGGTTGTCACTATAGTTCTCCAGCCGAAAGCAGCCCGTGTGTTCGGAATAAGTGTCCACTGTCGCTCCCTCTGTGGGGGAGAGTGAGTTGTGTTGTCGGTCTCCGAGGCTGGTTGAGTCTGCGTGGTGTTCAGTTTCTGATGTTGTCATGCAGATATCTATTGAAGACTTCTGGTCCAGGTGACTTACTATTAAACTCGTTTCCCTAAAGACCAGTGCCCATCGATTTATGCCAACAGGTTCCGCCTTATCGCCTTATCTGTGTTTAAAGATTGCCAGACATGGGCCATCTAAGGCCATGTGATGTCATGACAATCCAACATTTCTTCGCGAAAATATAACCGAAACAACCTAGTGTTGACACACTTTCTTGATGTCAGAAGATAGAACAAGGTATATAGAATACATAAACACTATGATTGTACGCGCGCACATTATTGTAAAAGCCACAGTTGATTCCCGACTGACGTCTAAGGAAGTTAGCATAGACACCGTTGTGCCCCTAGAGAAGCGGGCTTGCCTGGGGGCACTTGCGCCAATGCTAACTGGTGCTTGTTGGTGTGTAAGATAACTGTAAAACAGACACAATGTACTGCTGACTTGTGATTGTTGGTGTGTAACATAGTATAAAACAGACACAATGTACTGCTGACTGGTGCTTGTTGGTGTGTAAGATAAGTGTAAAACAGACACAATGTACTGCTGACTGGTGCTTCTTGGTGTGTAACATAAGTGTAAAACAGACACAATGTACTGCTGATTGGTGCTTGTTGGTGTGTAACATAAGTGTAAAACAGACACAATGTACTGCTGATTGGTGCTTGTTGGTGTGTAACATAAGTGTAAAACAGACATAATGTACTGCTGACTGGTGCTTGTTTGTGTGTAACATAAGTGTAAAACAGACACAATGTTCTGCTGACTGGTGCTTGTTGGTGTGTAACATAAGTGTAAAACAGACACAATGTACTGCTGATTGGTGCTTGTTGGTGTGTAACATAAGTGTAAAACAGACACAATATACTGCTGACTGGTGCTTGTTGTTGTATAACATAAGTGTAAAACAGACACAATGTACTGTTGACTGGTGCTTGTTGGTGTTACATAAGTGTAAAACAGATACAATGTACGGCTGACTGGTGCTTGAGGGTGTGTAACATAAGTGTAAAACAGACACAATGTACTGCTGACTGGTGCTTGTTGGTGTATAACATACGTGTAAAACAGACACAATGTACTGCTGACTGGTGCTTGTTGGTGTGTAACATAAGTGTAAAACAGACACAATGTACTGCTGACTGCATGGTGCTTGTTGGTGTGTAACATAAGTGTAACACAGATACAATGTACGGCTGACTGGTGCTTGTTGGTGTGTAACATAAGTGTAAAACGACTGCGCAATTATACGCCATCTTGAAAAAATCGAGACTGGCGCAAAAAGTTTTGGGAAATATTTTGGTGTTATCTTTACTTTTTCTATGGAGATAAATACCATATTTCCACATTATTGGCAAGGCATGTATAAAGTTAATGAGCATATTTAACATACATTCAGATTACGTAACTTTTCCGTTACATAGATGACACTATTTCATGTTTAAATGTCTACAAAATACGTTGTCAGGCGATGACGCCATCTTGACATTTCGCAAAGATCAAAATAATTGGAACTACGATTAGCGAAGTGGTCTATGTCTGAACTCCTCCCGCCAAAAATGACGATGTGATGCTTAACCCTTTTATTAAACAAGTTTAATCAAATGTTTTTGTTGCTTTATCTCATAACCAAATGCAATACACCTACATAGTTTCAAATATTATTTGTTCATCAGTAATATGATATTGGGTTTAGAATTGCCGATTTGTTGTACGGCAGCGGGCGATGTTTGTACACGTGCGGTATACGGTTGCATTATAACGGAAATGTCAACTTCATAACGCCTCCCCTACATGACTTCGCAAATTATACGCGGTCGTTGAAAAACATGATCTACGCTTTAATCTCTGCTTTATTTTTGCTCTGCTTATTTGTTGTTGATAAATGTACATATTCCTTATTTTCAATGAAGGCGATAGACTGTACAGCATTCTAATGACATATAAATGATAGACATTGTCCCAGGGCTATATGATATGCCAGCGGCTTCTCCTTTGGGCCTTTTAAGCTGATCCCTTGCAATATATAATCTATGCTCAGAGTTTGTGACAGTTAAACATGAATGCAGAGGTCAATGTCATCTAGCTACTGCTTCTCCCGTTGCCCCTCCCCCCCACCCCCCCCCCCCCTTCTCATCCCGTGCGCCCCGGCTTCTTTTAGCCGACGTCCGCAACGTGTCACGTCGGCTACGTCATAAAGCCGCGCATGTCACGTTGAGGACGTCGGCTACGTCATAAAGCCGCGCGTGTCATGTTGAGGACGTCGGCTACGTCATAAAGCCGCGCGTGTCATGTTGAGGATGTCGGCTACGTCATAAAGTCGCGCGTGTCATGTTGAGGACGTCGGCTACGTCATAAAGCCGCGCGTGTCATGTTGAGGATGTCGGCTACGTCATAAAGCCGCGCGTGTCATGTTGAGGATGTCGGCTACGTCATAAAGCCGTACGTGTCATGTTGACGACGTCAGATACGTCATAAAGCCGCACGTGTCACTTCCATCCGTTACGCTATTTGTGCTTAATTTATATGTGAAGTCATTTATTGGAATTATACAGGGCTTGGCTTCCACTTTCTTGTTTTATATTTTGTTAGTGTAACTTGTTGTTTGTCTACATTAAGGTGATTACATGATTACATTTTGTCAAGCCGCTTACATGAATCAAAGACAAAAGGCAAATCTGGTATAGTCAAAACACATGAAATAGATATTCTACTGATCTCCTATGCCGAATGAAAAGAAGCCAATATCCACATGGATCTACCAGTAAAAAAATGCGGGCTTCGTGCTTCAGAGGTCTGCTTCCGGGACAAGGTCATCTTAATCTTCAGTCTTGTCGGAGGCACCTTCAGTTGTGTCAGGGTCACCTTGAAGTGCCCATGGAGCCGCGTTGAATTCGACCTTGGACAATCTGCCGTCCCCTGTGAATATAGGAACGCTCAGCTTATTGGACAAAGAGGTATTGTAGTATTCGGTATGAATGACGTCATATAATGGTTGGTTCTTTGTGGTTATATATAATAAACCTAAATATGTACATCACAACATCGCACGAATTGATCGGTTATGTGAAAATGTTCTTGATGGGACGCGATATGAGATTTTTGTGTGATGCAAGAGTAACAAAATGAGATCAGCGCGGCTCCTGCTTTGTCAAGTTACGTGCTGGAACTGGTGGGGGCAAGTGGATACTAATTGACCTGACTGCCAGCCCATTGGCATTATTGGGTAAAAGTCACAAACAAAATATCGAAACACTTGAATCGATATAAAGCAAAAATTCTTTGAAGTCGATGCAATCATTTCATCACTTCTAGCTTTCAGTGCTTAATGGACAAATTCAGAATCATTTACACTTTTGTAGGGAAACCACCTGGATGATTTCAAAGCGATGCCTTATCACAAGTGGGTCTGGGTGTGCTCGGGGTTGGTGGGGTAAGCACTGTGGGGGCTTGAGCTTTTCTCCTTTATCGTGAGGATAAAATTGACAGTCATAGCTGATGGTAGATACAAGTGAGAAGTAAGTTACTCATCACTGAAACAGACAAGGAAAGAACATGCTGCTTTGTGTGTCCGCATTGTTTATCCGACATAACGCACGTGGAAGAGCTTTTGTCGCCACATGATTGGATAAAAGCAACAGTGACATCAGTGAATGATTGACAGCCTGGATCGGTCTGATGCGTCCAATGGCAACTATTGCTACGCAACGTTTCGCATACTGACCTTCAGTTAGCTTGCTTGATGGCCAGCGTAACTCGATCAACGGATACAAATAAAGGGGTGGCCCTCATACCACGATGGGTCGTGTCGCCTCTAACGTTACAGTGTAACTGCAGTCTTCCTCCTTAGGAAAAACGTAACCACTACAAATTTTGCATTTGGAAAAACAACCTGACTCTTATGCAATACGAATCTTAGCATAACCGTCTTAGCATAACCGATCAAAACAACTGTCGTCAATGTAAAGTAATGACAGCACAGCAGCGCCACTTTGCGAATGGCTATTTCTCAAGTTCCCCATTGCTCCGATGTAACTTAATTAGTAATACCTGGCAAAGATCGTTTCCCTCGTCTTCTCCATATTTGCATGCGCGTTTTGACGCTGACACCGCCGCGCTGCTTAAACTTGGAATGCCACACACAGATGATCAAAGTCTTTTACGACGAAGAAGTGTGTTGGGCGGTTCGCTGGTTCCCCCTGGTCGACGCGTCTGGAGTACATGCACAGGCACGTGATCGAGAAGGTGGGGGGGGGGGGGACCTTACGTCGTGTCGATAAGGGACGCTTTCGTTTGTCTGAGTTAAGACTGCACCCATGTGTCACCATTGCTATGTTATGAACAAAGTAACAGTGTATTAGACTAACATGTCGATGCAGAGTGGTGTGAGTGTGTAAATTGAGTTGACACCTAAGAGAGATGTTTGTGATGTGAAGTGGGAGGGAGTGGTGTGTTAATGATCATATATATGACGTGCTCTAAAACTCCAATGGCAACAGCTACACATAAAGATTAGGCGGCTCAGAACACGCCCATCACATGGTAAAGACTCCAACGATTTTATATTATGTGGGGCCAGCCACTCCAACCCTAATGTTTACAGACCTACGCAACAGAGGGTGCTTTAGTCAGCGAACACACACTGGCTAGAGTGGGCATAGCTTTGACACTTACATGAATAATAAATAAAGTGCATATGAGCATGGTATGCATGATGTCATCAGCGGATAAGTAAAGAATGAAAAAAAAAATGTAAGCTTATATCTTTACACTTGATATTGATATTGTCTCAATATTGATATTCCATTTTTTGAACCGCGACAGCAAAATGATAGACCGCGCTTATCAAAACCCTGAACTTGTATTGGTTGTGATGTCAAAGCTAGAGTTGGCACTATCACCGGGGATCTTCAGACCAGGATGTAACATCCACCAGTGCGGTGTAAAGCCCAGGCTACCTCTCAAATGGATCGATTAAAGCAGCCGTAGGGACGCCGACTGCCCGGTATCGTGCCAGTTACCAACCCGAGACTACGGTTTACGACACGTCCGTTAGGTAGCGCCAGGGTACTAAGCACCTCCGTTACACAGAGGACGTGACAAGTTGCCGAACCCGTGAATTCAGTTATTGGTGAGCTACTTGGAGACGGACTTAGGACGTGATGGCCATCGTGATCAACGAGAGGTAATGGACGGTACCTACCACAGGCGCCGCAGATCGACCGACACAGGCCGGGGGTGGGCGGGGGGGGGGGGAGGGTCAGCACCGCCTACATAGAACAAGTTTGGCGGTGAGGACACCCACACCCCGCCCCCCCCCCCCCCCCGGCCAGTGTCAGTCGATCTGCGGCAATTGTGGTACAAACAAACCCTAACTACAAGATCACAACCGTGCGCGAGAGAACCACTGGGCGTATTTCTTGGTGATATGTCCGGCTCATTTAGGGGCAATGGAACCAGCCTAGACAGTCACTTTGCAAACAACCGCCATCGTCTCCCGACTGTCCCGTGCTGCTTTGCACGGTCCACATCGGCATAGCGAATGGATGCGCGCGCCCGACCTGGGTGAAAGAAGCGTCGAGCGGTAAACCGATGCTTAATGTGTATTTGATTCACCTTGGGGATACACCCGGGTTGCCAAAGAAATACGCTCATTGTCAAGACCACTGTCAACAGCGTAAAGGATACCAAATACTTTCATACCTTCACAAACGCTGTATGTATTCCATTTCTTTGTTGTAGCACGATATCTGAACAGAAGACATCGACAAACTGACAATGGACAACAACATCAAGAAACTGCTGACACAGAGCGTGTCCTTTATCCAGGCCAATCTGCCCTTGACCTCTGACCTGCTGAAGTCACTCGTCAGTCACAAGGTCTTGACGGAGGAAGAGTTGACTGTGATCCAGGTTGGTTGATTTAGGCACATGATTTAGGAGCCATGATTCCGGTAGCAACCCCCACTCTTTACGAAGAAAAACATGGGATCTTTAACATTTGCACAGGTTACGGCTCGAACCACGAGCCGGCCGTTGGGGGTTGCCTAGAAGAGACACGACCATGTGAGGTACCGGCCCAGATTGACGGTGGGGGGGCACAGGGGGCGTTCACTTATGTCTCTATTTAAAAAAATTGACTTGGGCGACATGTATCCGTGATCTACTGTATAAGTATGGTTACGGCCATGTCTGGGTGTCGCAAGGTGTGGGAGACGTCAGTTGGTTTTTATCTGAATTTAAACAGCGTTTATCTGATATATCACTACAGGAATGGTCCGATAACGTTGACAGTCTTTCAAAGCTTGACCATTATAAACAGTTTAAGTGTCACTTGGAGTTAGAACCTGATCTGCAATGTTGCACAATATACAATCACAGGACTGCACTTGCCAAACTAAGATGTTCTAGCCATAAATTACCAATAGAAAAGCTTCGCGGTCGTGTTTCCAGAGAGGAAAGATATTGCAATTATTGTTTTAATCAGAATGTAAAGGTGCTAGGAGATGAGTTTCACTTTGTCATGGATTGTCCGCAAGTTTGTGATATACGAACAAAGTATGACATTTGTATTCCTGACAAATATGTTACCAGCGCTAATTTTCACACAATAATGAAATCTACGAATGTCAAGATTCTATGTAATTTGGCAGCATACACGTATCCATGTTTTAAGATTATGGATGACTTTGCACTGTTACCAAATAATGTGTAAATGTGTTGTACCATGGGCCCATGGCCTAAGTTGTACGGAAATAAACATACTTCACTATTTGAAAAATTGTATTCTCCAAAACATATAAAACAAGTTGACAGAGGTTCGAATTAATACATGATCGTACTTATAAACCTCCAAGTACTTCCAGCATCGGTCCAATTTGACACACACACATATATTTACTTTAGTTCTTTTCTAATTTCCATCATTATTTTACCAAGTAAGTTCATTCCTGACCGAAACTCGCTCTTTGTGATGGCTGTGTGGTCTGCCCTGAGTCCACTTCCCCACACTCGATCGGTTGTTGCTTCTGCCATCTGGGTCTTGCAATCCAAGATCGCGCGACGGAAATGGTCATTCTGCTTTGCGTTGGTTCGTATTAGATGTCTCATGACATCTTCTCTTTTGTCATCCCATGACTGCTAATTATTTTGGCAGGTATCTGCTACATTTTTTGGCTTCCCCAGCGTGGCATGCTGCTTTTATCCTCTCTGCCAGTTCAGCTTTTCGAAGATCTTCTGCACGCTTCCATTGGGAAGCGTGTTCTGCACTCTTAGAACTTTCTCCAAAGACATATATGGATATCTGCGCTATACAGTCACGTCCTCCTCCCTGTTAAGGGCCGGGCAATCTTTGTCAACAGCTTTGTGTCTATTTTTATCCCACGCCTTACATGGGACAGAACGTTATCCTGGCGGTAAGCTTTACATCTCATTCCCACCACACGTATCTGGCCTGGTACCAGAGGGTCAATGGGGGCCTCGGCGTAGCAATAACGATCTCCATTTTTGTAGTCGGTTAGTTTGCCATCTGGATTTCGGGCTTTCGCGTACATGATTGCTGAAGTCAGCTTTACGGCTAGTTCTTCCAGTACCTTTGCAACTTCGTCATTATTTACTGACATTGACGGGTATTTTTTCCCCGCTGTTCATATGGGGTTACTTGACTGGTTACATACGGGTTGTTATCATACAGGTCAACCTGTATGTCCTTTATCCGTAGGTGGCGGCGAACTAGCAGTTCGGCTCGGTCAGCTTTGGTCGTCATGTAAATCCGCTTGCAATCTCGCCTGGTTATCTCAGGGGCCTGGGCGCCGTCTGGCGTGTGGCCAGTAGCCTTCCTCACGGCTTCACAGACCTCGTATATTGCAGGTGGATTTTGTTTCCGGTTTTCAAGAAGCTCGGCAAGATCGCTGCCTTTGAAGAAAATCAGCTCAATTATATTGAGCAGATTTGTTGGTTCCGCAGGGTGCAGTAATCCGTGTTTCGATTCGAGCTGAAATGTACAGCGCTCGATATGTCAATACGCTTGTCAACGAAATGCGGGTGTATATAACAAAAAAAAGTACAGTGGTCGTCTAAATATGACGGGAAAATGTAAAAAAAACTCGCCTATGCGAGGCTTCCAGTGCGTAGAATGTAATCCAGTATAATTTCTATATCTTCATGCAACTTAACATGTTATAAATCTCCGTAATATCTGTGTAGACCCAGAGCAATGTTGAAACTGTGGTCACCTTGTGATAACCGCTCGTCTTCGGTATTATCAAAAACAAGCACAAATCTCCAGGCAGGCCTTACGATTGATTAATGGGACCCATATTTCATTTATTTAAGGCTGTAACATGAGCACTGCACCAATATCGTTCACACAAATAATAAGCCATTTGTTTTTTCACCACATTTCCCCCTGACAGAAAGAAGAGACAACGAGTGGCAAAGTTCTGGAGCTGATTTGTCTTCTAAAGCGCAAAAACAATAGTTCGTACAAATCCTTCATAGAGGTGCTGGAATTGTTTGACTGCCGGACAGTGGTGACTGTACTGAAGCCCGATGCCGTGTGGACGGAGGCCTTGAGAGTGGATGCCAGGACGGGGTCGGGGGTGGGGGCGAGGGCGGTGGCCAGGACAGGGTCGGGGGCGGAGGCCAGGGCGAAGGAGGGGGCCAGGACGGGGTTGGGGGCGGGCGTGGCGTCTGAGGAGCCGCCAGCCGCCGACCCCCGCATCATCGACCGCCTGAAGACGTCCCTGGGGACGTCCCTGGGGTGGGTAAAGCCTGGCACTCTAGACCAGCTCGCCGCGGGCCTCGTCCTTAAGGAGGTTTACATTGATGAGATCGATAGATTGTGGGATATATTGCGAGAGTTAAGAGACAAGTCAACGGCTACACAGCGCCGGCGGACAAGCGATTTACAAGACATGTCAAAGCGGACAACTAAAGCAGCCCAGGGACAGCCGTCCGCCTCCTCCTCCTTCTCGTCGTCGTCCGGCAGCGGCAGCCCAACCCCAAAAGCGTCGTCCCGCGAGGGGCCGTCGGAGGGCGCCACCAGTACCCGGGAGCGGGGTTGTCCGCCGGGGTCCACCGGCGCGGCTCCCGGGGCCCTAGCTCGCAGCAGTACCGAGTTGGAGGCCATCGTGGAGCAGAAGGCCGCAGCGATCCAGAGGAAGGACAAGGAATACGCCGATCTGCGGCAGATGTTCGAGGATGTCAACGACGATATGAGCAGAGTCCTAGAGCAGAACAGCACATACATCGGCACCCTCGTTCAGCTGCACGAGATGCTCCAGGACAAAGTGGCCACGTCCTCCACCCGAGAGCTGGAATACCAACGCAAGATAGAAGCCCTGGAGGAAGAACTAGGGGACGCTGAGCAGAAAATCTAGACACTAGAGCTCGATCTGGAGCGCACCCAAAGCGATCTGAGAGCCCGGGAGGCCGAGCTGGATACACTGGTCGAACGCAAGAAGCGGTACAAGATGGAGCTGGGTCTGGACGAAGAGGCTGTTGCGGAGGATATAGTCAAGCGGATTGAGGATCTTCAGCAGAGTGGGGAGAGGACTGCGGCGGAGATGGACAAGGTGAGGCGGAAAATGGCGCGTATCCAGTTAGAAAACGAAGCAGCAGGTGGTGACCTTGACCAGAGAGAGAGAGAAAATGGAGTTCCACATCAGGCAGCAGAAGCAAACCATCATGAAACTCAGTGAAGTCAACCGCGCCGTTCTCAGCAAGACCAACACCGTCCTGGAGGCGGCGCCGGGTGTCTAGTGATTCCTCACTTCTACATCCAGATGACGTCGGACAAGAGGGTGCTACTGACGGACAGCAGGCGCTACCTGGAGCTAACCTGACCCAGCCTCTCCAGTATCCAAGTGTCTTCCCCCGGTCTCTACTGACGGACGGCGGGCGCTACCTGGAGCTAACCTGACCCAGCCACTCCAGTATCCAACTGTCTTCCCCCGGTCTCTACTGACGGACGGCAGGCGCTACCTAGAGCTAACGTGACCCAGCCACTCCAGTATCCAACTGTCTTCCCCCGGTCTTTACTGACGGACGGCGGGCGCTACCTGGAGCTAACCTGACCCAGCCACTCCAGTATCCAACTGTCTTCCCCCGGTCTTTACCGACGGACGGCGGGCGCTACCTGGAGCTAACGTGACCCAGCCTCTCCAGTATCCAACTGTCTTCCCCCGGTCTCTACTGACGGACAGCGGGCGCTACCTGGATCTAACGTGACCCAGCCACTCCAGTATCCAACTGTCTTCCCCCGGTCTCTACTGACGGACAGCGGGCGCTACCTGGATCTAACGTGACCCAGCCTCTCCAGTATCCAACTGTCTTCCCCCGGTCTCTACTGACGGACAGCGGGCGCTACCTGGATCTAACGTGACCCAGCCACTCCAGTATCCAACTGTCTTACCCCGGTCTCTACTGACGGACGGCGGGCGCTACCTGGAGCTAACGTGACCCAGCCTATCCAGCATCCAACTGTCTTCCCCCGGTCTCTACTGACGGACGGCGGGCGCTACCTGGAGCCAACATGACCCAGCCACTCCAGTATCCAACTGTCTTCCCCCGGTCTCTACTGACGGACGGCGGGCGCTACCTGGAGCCAATGTGACCCAGCCACTCCAGTATCCAACTGTCTTCCCCCGGTCTCTACTGACGGACGGCCGGCGCTACCGGGAGCTAAATTGACCAAGCCACTCCATCATCCAAACTACATAATATATGGCAAGCCCTGTTTCACCCCTACCTGTAGCATGGCCTAACCGTTGCATGTTTAGCATGGGTGTCTTTAAATTAAACTATTGTCGATATTACTTCGAAACGTCTTTCAATCGGCGCAGGTTAACCATGGGTGTGTTACACTGTGACACATAATGGTATTATGAACACCATACACAGGTGACTACATCATTTACGGTTGTCGTGATGACATCGCGTCGTTCAAAATAAAATGTCCTGGTAAATACACGAAAGTGGCTCTCTGTATGACGCTGCGTTACGTTGTTTATCAGGAAAGGTTCTTATGGTGTGATGATACGGCACTGACCAGTGGACAGCTGGTCGTCCTTAGGTACCACTCACTCTCACTCCCGAGTCAATGCCACACTCCGGGTCGATGCTAAACACCTTAAAGATAAAAGCGGCTATTCAATTCTACCACTGATATTGATTTCATAGTCAACAATGTGTCCAAATAGGCCCCTAAGATTGCTATTGAAATATTTTTCATGTAATTCATTTTTTACATTCATCTGATACATCATGCAATAAAAAGAATCATGTCACCAACCAACGTTACAACGGGTGATTCGCACTTGGCTCGAAAATAGCCGCTTTTATCTTTAACCGACGTCGAGTGCACCCCACGTTCACAACTTTTACTCCCATGAGATTGAGCAAATTGTAACCTTTGTCGCCTTTAAATTATGTAGTCTCATTCAGCAGCGTATGCAAGTGCAAATGGTCCCTAGATGTAGTAAAATACGCGTACATCGGCAAAAAAGATACCATGATAGCTGACTATGATAATGGCGGTTTAAAAATGCCGTATTTTGATTTGATAATTCGAAGTCAAAAAATCATGAGTATCAAACGGTTATTACAATCGGAGCCTACTACTAACATTTACCATATCACTTAATGAATGTCACAACAGAGGAGTTAACTAGCAAGTTATCACTAGAATTCGTTAGTAAGTCAATAAGCGCGTTTACCAGCAAGTGCTAGCTATCTGGTATAGTTTTTGCTCTGTCGCACCAACAATACAGGACATCAGAGCCGAAGGTTTATGGCGCAACAAATTCATTTTAATCAACAAGGCCATCGTACAAAAAAACCACACTGGTTTTACAAAGTGGAAGGACAGCGGTATTAATGCAGTTGGTAATTTAATAAATAACGAATGGAAATGGTTTAGTACGCGATTTTTACAGACCAAGTATAATGTTCATATCAATCCTATGTTATATAATAGTATATGTCATGCGATACCTAAACAATGGGTCAGTTTGCTTAGAAATAATAACGATGGCAAGTCAATAAACACAGACGTCGACGAAGATGCCATTAATGTTCTTGTTGTTGCCTTGAATGGCATAAAGCACCCAATAACGTTTGTTAAAGATCACCTACATCCATTGCCAGCTGGATCGAAGAATTTCCTTTTTTGAACGATTTTAAAACGTTTTTTACTCTCCCTCTAAAGGTAACGCGCAGTATAAAGATGCACAGTTTTCAATATAACATACTACATAGGATTTTATCTTGTCTTAGTGGCATATTCAAATGGAAGTTATGTGAAGGGCCTCACTGTAAGACAAGTGGAAATATTGAAACTTTAGAACATTTTATCTTCCATTGTGAGTGCACAAGGGCCATTGGATCGAAAGTAGAAGAACTAATTGAAGTTATCTTAGACACCAAAGTACATTTATCTATCGTCGACGTTATATTTGGAGTTCCTTACACTGGAGACTTATTGTTGCAGAACCTTAATCTAATTATCCTAATTACGAAATGGTATATATATATTACGAAGATGAAGAACCAAAGTAACCTAGATATGTCTGTGTGTATAAAGTATATTAAGGCGGCTGTGCAAACTGAGTATATGATTCTAGAACTGAAGAATAACGCTGTCGACAACAGGTGGAGGATGTTATACGAGTCTCTCTCAAGGTACCACCAGTAGATTTAAGTATTACTAGTTATATTATGTCTCATGCCTGTATCTAGCTGAAACAAACACGGGTTGTAACATCTTACTCGTCGTTGCCTGTACTGTCTGTATCAAATACATCGGCACTTACTTCTTGTCAATCAACAACGTGCCCGATCTATAAATCAGTCGCCAAGGTTAAGTGGGCTGGCGTAATGTACATTATGAATGTTATGTTAGTGATCGGAGGGGAGGTGGGGGGGAGGGGGGATGCAATGTAAATGTAGCCGGGTGGACGCCTGTTACATACGCCCATTGAAATCCCAGACGTCGCTATAGACGGGCTGACCAGATCAGACAGCTGCATGGTCCAGGTAGGTCCGTGTATATGCCGTCCATTTGTTTTCCTTTTTTAATATGATCATAAGAAACTTCGTTTATAACGGCAGAAACGGGTCTATTATCCAATATTGAGAGTTGCCTTTTCTGCGAAATATCTATGTTTAATGCTTTCACGCCCGATGTACATTTCAGAAGAACTATGTCAAACATATGTCCTAATTACCTTACACTTTTTTGTAAAGCAACGTGAGTTATTAAGCTTGATACCAACACTCATATATTGGTCCCGAAATGTTACTTTGACACAGGTTACGATCATTTGTCCTGGCGCAGGTTTACTGAAGTAATCCAAGGGGGCGACAGAGGAACTCTCCCAAACATCTAACTGGTATGGGTGAATTGGAAAAGCAAGATGGCGGCAGTGTGAGACGTCGGCTTGGTGTGGTCAAGTATGGTCTTGCTAATCGAAACAGATGGACATTTAAAACATATCGTATAGGTCAATAATTGCGCAAATGCAATGCGACAATAAAGTGAGTGCACGCATGGCAACCAGCCAAACAAAGGACTCTGCCTCGGCGGACGCAGCGGATATCGCCAGTTGTCTGAAATCGATTCATGCGATATTCAATATCATTTCCGCTCAGCAGGATGTATGGACATGTGATTTACAAGGGGCTGACTTCATTACGGAAAGTCTTGATTACTTCGAAAGTAACGAAAATCGAAATTTCGCACAGATTAAAATTCTGAAGAAAGAAAATGCCGATCTGAGAAACGAAATGTCCTACCTACGGAGTATCATCATCAAGCTTGACGCAATGCTCCACGATGTATAATTACAATGTACTAATCCATCAGATACCAGAGGTCATAACTGCAGCCAACGGGCCCCTGAGATCTGCCAAAAACAGCTACAGGATATATTGGACAAATACGGATACATCCACCCACCCCCATGGTTGAGAGGTGCCACCGGCTCGGAGCAAGATCCCCAGGGAGTAATGGGAGTAATGGATTACTCTTATAGGCATATTAAACAGGTCAAAGGATATGAAAACACTCTCATTATAGATCGGATCAACTTGAAATAGCTACTAAGCCTTTATGCCTTCTTCACAAATATTGGACCCAATCTCGCTGGGAAGCTGAAAAATACCTGCATGCTCCTTGTAAAAATAAGTTAAATTTTAGAAGCGGTTCTGCAAATCATATCGAAAGGGCTATTGATGGTTTAAAGCCAAAGGCTAGTTATGAGCATAACAATATTTCTGTTAAGTTCCTGAAAGGAATACAACCGGAAGTTCGTGAAGCTCGTTCTCATATTATGAATCAGTCACTTACAACTACAATCTTTCCAGAGTCATTCCAGTGTTTAAAAACGGCGATAAAAACTTGGTAAATAACTATGGACCGATATCAGTATTGCCCGTTTTTTCCAAAATGTTTGAGAAAGTTTTCTCATCTTGTAACGGAAACCAACTTTTGCTACCAATAACGGAAATGTTCCGTTTTCCAGGCGGGTAGGAATGATCACCTCAAATGGTCTTGATAATTTTATTTCGTTCGCAAACTCGCTGCTTGTACTTGATCTTATCTATGTGTCAGGTTGATTCTCTAATGGCCACAATACCACAGGTTGGTGGGAACCCCCACCTTTCCTGTACGCACGCCCACCCACTAGCCAAGGTTGACCACCTTTTTGATGGTGCATGCAAACAAGGTTTAGCGGAACCACGCCCACCTGTCAGTCACACCCGTTCACCCACCGCTGGAGAGGGGGCACCCTATCTGTGTACCACGGGGTAGTGGAGATCACCTTTCCCGGATCGATGCTACTACTTCTGCCGTCTGCTAATAACCTTGATCTGTCGTCGACCTGACCTATTTACAGTTGTAGGTTGCGAGCAATCTCTCGGCAGAGGGGGTGGGGGGGGGGGGCTTCGCTTTCGCTGCCGTATGAACGTGGCCGCTTTCGGCTCGCCGACTATAGTCACAATAGCGCCTATAGTCGAGGTCGAACAGGCATCGTTGTGGCCTAGTTTAGTCAAGATGACGTCATTCTTGACCGACTACAGCAACTACAGTCCAGAGCGTAGTCGGTGTAGTCGCTGGGGGCCTCAATATGGCGGATGGCGGACATCGCGAACAATAAATTTCGTTTATCTTTCCTTTATAAGTTTGGTTGGCGACAATGAAAGCTTGTTGAATTTCATGTCATATTATTGGCCGAATTCCATTGGTCCTTGTTATTGGTTTATGGCGCGGTAAAGATTGCTTTCAGGGTAGGCCTACATATATTTGAACAGCAAATATGTGTTTTTCCCAATTCGATTTATGTGAAATGAAGTCCCAAAATACCCAAATTTTTCACTCAATTCTTAAAGAGCCCCCTTTCTGAAGTGGTCAGCTTTTTTTTTACCGGCGAATCCCCCCGGTAAGCACCATGTTGCGTAATATGTGCGCCTGTTGGTCCACATACACCGACTCGCTTATAGCAGAGTGACATACTGCGCATGCGTTATACTATTTAGGTCACTGGGCGGTTGTCACTATAGTTCTCCAGCCGAAAGCAGCCCGTGTGTTCGGAATAAGTGTCCACTGTCGCTCCCTCTGTGGGGGAGAGTGAGTTGTGTTGTCGGTCTCCGAGGCTGGTTGAGTCTGCGTGGTGTTCAGTTTCTGATGTTGTCATGCAGATATCTATTGAAGACTTCTGGTCCAGGTGACTTACTATTAAACTCGTTTCCCTAAAGACCAGTGCCCATCGATTTATGCCAACAGGTTCCGCCTTATCGCCTTATCTGTGTTTAAAGATTGCCAGACATGGGCCATCTAAGGCCATGTGATGTCATGACAATCCAACATTTCTTCGCGAAAATATAACCGAAACAACCTAGTGTTGACACACTTTCTTGATGTCAGAAGATAGAACAAGGTATATAGAATACATAAACACTATGATTGTACGCGCGCACATTATTGTAAAAGCCACAGTTGATTCCCGACTGACGTCTAAGGAAGTTAGCATAGACACCGTTGTGCCCCTAGAGAAGCGGGCTTGCCTGGGGGCACTTGCGCCAATGCTAACTGGTGCTTGTTGGTGTGTAAGATAACTGTAAAACAGACACAATGTACTGCTGACTTGTGATTGTTGGTGTGTAACATAGTATAAAACAGACACAATGTACTGCTGACTGGTGCTTGTTGGTGTGTAAGATAAGTGTAAAACAGACACAATGTACTGCTGACTGGTGCTTCTTGGTGTGTAACATAAGTGTAAAACAGACACAATGTACTGCTGATTGGTGCTTGTTGGTGTGTAACATAAGTGTAAAACAGACACAATGTACTGCTGATTGGTGCTTGTTGGTGTGTAACATAAGTGTAAAACAGACATAATGTACTGCTGACTGGTGCTTGTTTGTGTGTAACATAAGTGTAAAACAGACACAATGTTCTGCTGACTGGTGCTTGTTGGTGTGTAACATAAGTGTAAAACAGACACAATGTACTGCTGATTGGTGCTTGTTGGTGTGTAACATAAGTGTAAAACAGACACAATATACTGCTGACTGGTGCTTGTTGTTGTATAACATAAGTGTAAAACAGACACAATGTACTGTTGACTGGTGCTTGTTGGTGTTACATAAGTGTAAAACAGATACAATGTACGGCTGACTGGTGCTTGAGGGTGTGTAACATAAGTGTAAAACAGACACAATGTACTGCTGACTGGTGCTTGTTGGTGTATAACATACGTGTAAAACAGACACAATGTACTGCTGACTGGTGCTTGTTGGTGTGTAACATAAGTGTAAAACAGACACAATGTACTGCTGACTGCATGGTGCTTGTTGGTGTGTAACATAAGTGTAACACAGATACAATGTACGGCTGACTGGTGCTTGTTGGTGTGTAACATAAGTGTAAAACGACTGCGCAATTATACGCCATCTTGAAAAAATCGAGACTGGCGCAAAAAGTTTTGGGAAATATTTTGGTGTTATCTTTACTTTTTCTATGGAGATAAATACCATATTTCCACATTATTGGCAAGGCATGTATAAAGTTAATGAGCATATTTAACATACATTCAGATTACGTAACTTTTCCGTTACATAGATGACACTATTTCATGTTTAAATGTCTACAAAATACGTTGTCAGGCGATGACGCCATCTTGACATTTCGCAAAGATCAAAATAATTGGAACTACGATTAGCGAAGTGGTCTATGTCTGAACTCCTCCCGCCAAAAATGACGATGTGATGCTTAACCCTTTTATTAAACAAGTTTAATCAAATGTTTTTGTTGCTTTATCTCATAACCAAATGCAATACACCTACATAGTTTCAAATATTATTTGTTCATCAGTAATATGATATTGGGTTTAGAATTGCCGATTTGTTGTACGGCAGCGGGCGATGTTTGTACACGTGCGGTATACGGTTGCATTATAACGGAAATGTCAACTTCATAACGCCTCCCCTACATGACTTCGCAAATTATACGCGGTCGTTGAAAAACATGATCTACGCTTTAATCTCTGCTTTATTTTTGCTCTGCTTATTTGTTGTTGATAAATGTACATATTCCTTATTTTCAATGAAGGCGATAGACTGTACAGCATTCTAATGACATATAAATGATAGACATTGTCCCAGGGCTATATGATATGCCAGCGGCTTCTCCTTTGGGCCTTTTAAGCTGATCCCTTGCAATATATAATCTATGCTCAGAGTTTGTGACAGTTAAACATGAATGCAGAGGTCAATGTCATCTAGCTACTGCTTCTCCCGTTGCCCCTCCCCCCCACCCCCCCCCCCCCCCCTTCTCATCCCGTGCGCCCCGGCTTCTTTTAGCCGACGTCCGCAACGTGTCACGTCGGCTACGTCATAAAGCCGCGCATGTCACGTTGAGGACGTCGGCTACGTCATAAAGCCGCGCGTGTCATGTTGAGGACGTCGGCTACGTCATAAAGCCGCGCGTGTCATGTTGAGGATGTCGGCTACGTCATAAAGCCGCGCGTGTCATGTTGAGGACGTCGGCTACGTCATAAAGCCGCGCGTGTCATGTTGAGGATGTCGGCTACGTCATAAAGCCGCGCGTGTCATGTTGAGGATGTCGGCTACGTCATAAAGCCGCACGTGTTATGTTGACGACGTCAGATACGTCATAAAGCTGCACGTGTCACTTTCATCCGTTACGCTATTTGTGCTTAATTTATATGTGAAGTCATTTATTGGAATTATACAGGGCTTGGCTTCCACTTTCTTGTTTTATATTTTGTTAGTGTAACTTGTTTGTCTACATTAAGGTGATTACATGATTACATTTTGTCAAGCCGCTTACATGAATCAAAGACAAAAGGCAAATCTGGTATAGTCAAAACACATGAAATAGATATTCTACTGATATCCTATGCCGAATGAAAAGAAGCCAATATCCGCATGGATCTACCAGTAAAAAAATGCGGGCTTCGTGCTTCAGAGGTCTGCTTCCGGGACAAGGTCATCTTAATCTTCAGTCTTGTCGGAGGCACCTTCAGTTGTGTCAGGGTCACCTTGAAGTGCCCATGGAGCCGCGTTGAATTCGACCTTGGACAATCTGCCGTCCCCTGTGAATATAGGAACGCTCAGCTTATTGGACAAAGAGGTATTGTAGTATTCGGTATGAATGACGTCATATAATGGTTGGTTCTTTGTGGTTATATATAATAAACCTAAATATGTACATCAGAACATCGCACGAATTGATCGGTTATGTGAAAATGTTCTTGATGGGACGCGATATGAGATTTTTGTGTGATGCAAGAGTAACATAATGAGATCAGCGCGGCTCCTGCTTTGTCAAGTTACGTGCTGGAACTGGTGGGGGCAAGTGGATACTAATTGACCTGACTGCCAGCCCATTGGCATTATTGGGTAAAAGTCACAAACAAAATATCGAAACACTTGAATCGATATAAAGCAAAAATTCTTTGAAGTCGATGCAATCATTTCATCACTTCTAGCTTTCAGTGCTTAATGGACAAATTCAGAATCATTTACACTTTTGTAGGGAAACCACGTGGATGATTTCAAAGCGATGCCTTATCACAAGTGGGTCTGGGTGTGCTCGGGGTTGGTGGGGTAAGCACTGTGGGGGCTTGAGCTTTTCTCCTTTATCGTGAGGATAAAATTGACAGTCATAGCTGATGGTAGATACAAGTGAGAAGTAAGTTACTCATCACTGAAACTGACTAGGAAAGAACATGCTGCTTTGTGTGTCCGCATTGTTTATCCGACATAACGCACGTGGAAGAGCTTTTGTCGCCACATGTTTGGATAAAAGCAACAGTGACATCAGTGAATGATTGACAGCCTGGATCGGTCTGATGCGTCCAATGGCAACTACTGCTACGCAACGTTTCGCATACTGACCTTCAGTTAGCTTGCTTGATGGCCAGCGTAACTCGATCAACGGATACAAATAAAGGGGTGGCCCTCATACCACGATGGGTCGTGTCGCCTCTAACGTTGCAGTGTAACTGCAGTCTTCCTCCTTAGGAAAAACGTAACCACTACAAATTTTGCATTTGGAAAAACAACCTGACTCTTATGCAATACGAATCTTAGCATAACCGTCTTAGCATAACCGATCAAAACAACTGTCGTCAATGTAAAGTAATGACAGCACAGCAGCGCCACTTTGCGAATGGCTATTTCTCGAGTTCCCCATTGCTCCGATGTAACTTAATTAGTAATACCTGGCAAAGATCGTTTCCCTCGTCTTCTCCATATTTGCATGCGCGTTTTGACGCTGACACCGCCGCGCTGCTTAAACTTGGAATGCCACACACAGATGATCAAAGTCTTTTACGACGATGAAGTGTGTTGGGCGGTTCGCTGGTTCCCCCTGGTCGACGCGTCTGGAGTACATGCACAGGCACGTGATCGAGAAGGTGGGGGGGGGGGGGGCTTACGTCGTGTCGATAAGGGACGATATCGTTTGTCTGAGTTAAGACTGCACCCGTGTGTCACCATTGCTATGTTATGAACAAAGTAACAGTGTCTTAGACTAACATGTCGATGCACTGTGGTGTGAGTGTGTAAATTGAGTTGACACCTAAGAGAGATGTTTGTGATGTGAAGTGGGAGGGAGTGGTGTGTTAATGATCATATATATGACGTGCTCTAAAACTCCAATGGCAACAGCTACACATAAAGATTAGGCGGCTCAGAACACGCCCATCACATGGTAAAGACTCCAACGATTTTATATTATGTGGGGCCAGCCACTCCAACCCTAATGTTTACAGACCTACGCAACAGAGGGTGCTTTAGTCAGCGAACACACACTGGCTAGAGTGGGCATAGCTTTGACACTTAATGAATAATCAATGCTGCCATGGTATGCATGATGTCATCAGCGGATAAGTAAAGAATGAAAAAAAAGTAAGCTTATATCTTTACACTTGATATTGATTGATTGTCTCAATATTGATATTCCACTCTTTGAACCGCGACAGCAAAATGATAGACCGCGCTTATCAAAACCCGTATCTTGTATTGATTGTGATGTCAAAGCTAGAGTTGGCACTATCACCGGGGATCTTCAGACCAGGATGTACACCCACCAGTGCGGAGTAAAGCCCAGGCTACCTCTCAAATGGATCAATTAAAGCAGCTGTAGGGACGCCGACTGCCCGGTATCGTGGCAGTTACCAACTCGAGACTTAGGTTTTAGACAGGTCCGGGAGGTGAGCTACTTGGAGACGGTCTTAGGATGAGGTCGCCATCGTGATCAACGAGAGGTAAGGGAAGGTACCTACCACAGGCGCCGCAGATCGACTGACACAGGCCGGGGGCGGGCGGTGGGGGGGGGGGGGTCCGCACCGCCTACATAGAACAAGTTTGGCGGTGCGGACTCCCCCACCCCGGCCCCCTCGGCCAGTGTCAGTCGATCTGCGGCGATTGTGGTACAAACAAAAACTAAACTACAAGATCACAACATTGCGTGAGAGAACCACTGGGCGCAGTTCTTGGTCATATGTCATTTTAGGGGTAATGGAACCAGCCTAGACAGTCACTTGGTAAACAGCCGCCATCGTCTCCCGACTGTCTGAATGTGTGTATTTGATTCACCTTGGGGATACACCCGGGTTGCCAAAGAAATACGCTCATTGTCAAGACCACTGTCAACAGCGTAAAGGATACCAAATACTATTCACTGTATGTATACAGGGCTAAATCTGCTCCGCCTTTGACGACGTCCACATCGGTTACTAATTCAGGTACATTACCTATCACAACTAAAATGTTTACTTAGTCACAAACCGACCACATTTGTGGTGAATTCATTAGAACTGGCATATGGCAATGGACCAGACCAGGTAAACAAATTGAGAAAAACACATAACAGAGGGATATACATAAAGAAAAGAAAGACGAACGAAGGGTCATTGAATGAGTAGAGAAGAGAAGAAAATGTGTTGTAATTCTAAAATCAAGCCGTTGGGTCTAACGAACGCATAAATATTCAACATGTACCATTACAAACGCTGTATGTATTTCATTCCTTTGTTGTAGCACGACATCTGAACAGAAGACATCGACAGACTGACGATGGACAAAAAAATCAAGAAACGGCTGATACAGAGCGTGTCCTTTATCCAGGCCAATCTGCCCTTGACCTCTGACCTGCTGAAGTCACTCGTCAGTCACGAGGTCGTGACTAAGAACGAGTTGAGTGTGATCAAGGTTGGTTGATTTAAGCACATGATTTAGGAGCCATGATTCCGGTAGCAACCCCCCACTCTTTACGAAGAAAGACATGGGATCTTTTTTCTGCGCAAACATTTGCACAGGTTACGGCTCGAACCATGAACCGGCCGTTGGGGGTTGCCTAGAAGAGGCACGACCCAGGTACCGGGCCAGATTGACGGGGGGGGGGGGGTGGCACAGGGGGCGTTCACTTATGTCTCTATTTGATGAATTGTATTCTCCAAAACATATAAAACAAGTTGACAAATGTTCGAATTAATACACGATCGTACTTATAAACCGTAGAATACGTCCAACACCGGTCCAATATTTACTTCTTTAGTTCTTTTCTAATTTCCATCATTAGTTTACCAAGTAAGTTCATTCCTGACGGAAACTCGCTCTTTGTGATGGCTGTGTGGTCTGCCCTGAGTCCACTTCCCCACACCCGATCGGTTGTTGCTTCTGCCATTTGGGTCTTGCAATCCAAGATCGCGTGACGGAAATGGTCATTCTGCTTTGCTTTGATTCGTATTAGATGTCTCATGACATCTTCTCTTTTGTCATCCCATGACTGTTAATTCTTTTGGCAGGTCTCTGCTACATTTTTTGGCTTCCACAGCGTGGCATGCTGCTTTTATCCTCTCTGCCAGTTCAGCTTTTCGAAGACCTTTTGCACGCTTCCATTGGGAAGCGTGTTCTGCACTCTTAGAACTTTCTCCAAAGATATATAGATATCTGCGCTATGGAAACAGTCACATCCTCCTCCCTGTTAAGGGCCGGGCAATCTTTGTCACCAGCTTTGTGTCTATTTTTATCACACGCCTTGCATGGAACAGAAAGTTGTCCTTGGCGGTAAGCTTTACATCTCATTCCCACCACACGTATCTGGCCTGGTACCAGAGGGTCAATGGGGGCCTCGGCGTAGCAATACCGATCTCCATTTTTGTAGTCGGTTAGTTTGCCATCTGGATTTCGGGCTTTCGCGTACATGATTGCTGAAGTCAGCTTTACGGCTAGTTCTTCCAGTACCTTTGCAACTTCGTCATTATTCACTGACATTGACGGGTATTTTTTCCCTCTGTTCATAGGGGGTTACTTGTCTGGTTACATACGGGTTGTTATCATACAGGTCAACCTGTATGTCCTTTATCCGTAGGTGGCGGCGAACGAGCAGTTCGGCTCGGTCAGCTTTGGTCGTCATGTAAATCCGCTTGCAATCTCGCCTGGTTATCTCAGGGGCCTGGGCGCCGTCTGGCGCGTGGCCAGTAGCGTTCCTCACGGCTTCACAGACCTCGTATATTGCAGGTAGATTTTGTTTCCGGTTTTCAAGAAGCTCGGCAAAGTCGCAGCCTTCAAAGAAAATCGGCTCAATTATATTGAGCCGATTTGTTGGTCCCGCAGGGTGCAGTAATCCGTGTTTCAATCCGAGCTGAAATGTACAGCGCTCGATATGTCAATACGCTTGTCAACGAAATAAGGGTGCATATAACAAAAAAAAGTACAGTGGTCGTCTAAATATGACGGGAAAATGTAAACAAAACTCGCATATACGAGGCTTGCAGTGCGTAGAGTGTAATCCAGTGTAATCTCTATATCCTCATGCAATATAACATGTCATAAATCTCCGTAATATCTGTGTAAACCCAGAGCAATGTTGAAACTGTGTTCACCTTGCCAGACACAGCTTATTTTTTCAAATTACTTAGTATTTAAGGATAACCGCACGTCTTCGGTATTATCAAAAACAAACACAAATCTCCAGGCAGGCCTTACGATTGATCAATGGGACCCATATTTCATTTATTCCAAGCTACTATATGTAACATGAGCACTGCACCAATATCGTTCACACAAACAATAAGCCATTTGTTTTTTCACCACATTCCCCCCTGACAGAAAGAAGAGACAGCGAGTGGCAAGGTTCTGGAGCTGATTTGTCTTCTGAAGCGCAAAAATAATAGTTCGTACAAATCCTTCATAGCGGTGCTGGAGTCGTTTGACTGCCGGACAGTGCTGACTGTACTGAAGCCCGATGCCGTGTGGACGGAGGCCTTGAGAGTGGATGCCAGGACGGGGTCGGAGGCGGGGACGAGGGCGGGGGGCAGGACGGGGGCGGGGGCGGGGGCCAGGGCGAAGGCTGGGGCCAGGACGGGGTTGGGGGCGGGCGTGGCGTCTGAGGAGCCGCCAGCCGCCGACCCCCGCATCATCGACCGCCTGAAGACGTCCCTGGGGAAGTCCCTGGGGTGGGTAAAGCCTGGCACTCTAGACCAGCTCGCCGCGGGCCTCGTCCTCAAGGAGGTTTACAAGGATGAGATCGAGAGATTGAGGGACAAATTGCGACCGTTACAAGACAAGTTAACGGCTACACAGCGCCGGCTGACAAGCGATTTACCAGACACGTCAAAGCGGACAACTAAAGCAGCCCAGGGACAGCCGCCCGCCTCCTCCTCCTCCTCGTCGTCCGGCAGCGACAGCCCAACCCCGAAAGCGTCGTCCCGTGAGGGGCCGTCGGGGGGCGCCACCAGAACCCGGGAGCGGGGTGGTCCTCCGGGGTCCACCGGCGCGGCTCCCGGGGCCCTAGCCCGCAGCAGGACCGAGTGGGAGGCCATTTTGCAGCAGAAGGCCGCAGCGATCCAGAAGAAGGACAAGGAATACGCCGTTCTGCGGCAGATGTTCGAGGATGTCACCAACGATCTGAGCAGAGTCCTAAAGCAGAACAGCACATACATCGACAACCTCGGTCAGGTGCTGGAGGACCAACACAAGATGCAAGACCTGGAGGACGAACACAAGATGCAAGACCTGGAGGTCCAACACAAGATGGAAGACCTGAAGGAAGAACTAGGGGACGCTGAGCAGAAAATCCAGACACTAGAGCTCGATCTGGAACGCATCCAAAGCGACCTGCGAGACCGGGAGGCCGAGCTGGGTACACTGGTCGCACGCAAGAAGCGGTACAAGATGGAGCTGGGTCTGGACGAAGAGGCTGATGCGGAGGATATAGTCAAGCGGATTGAGGATCTCCAGGAGAGCGGGGAGAGGACTGCGGCGGAGATGGACGAGGTGAGGAGCGAGATGGCGCGTATCCTGCTAGAAAAGGACAACACCAAACAGCAGCTGGTGACATTGATGAGAGAGATGAATAACACAGAGTTCAGGATCCGCCAGCAGAAGCAAACCATCAAGAGACTCCGCCGCAGTGAAACCGCCTGCGCCGTGCTCAGCAAGACCAAGACTGTCCTGGGGGCGGCGGCCGGTATGGGTGCTGGCGGCGGCGGAGGGGCCGGAGGAACCGGAGGGGCCGGCGGCAGTGGATGGGACAGCCGGGTTAAGCTCCCTCCCTTGGACCCCGCCGGCCCTCTGCTCATTAGCTCCCCGCGGTATTGCATGTTCTGTCACGTGGGTGGCGACCCGGCCAAGACGACGAAGTGCCGTGTGCACTTCAAGCCGCTGCGCAACCGGAAGTGGACGTGCTGCGGGGGTGATTGTAATGGGGGCGCCGGCTGTCTCGTGGTGCCCCACTTCTACATCCAGATAACGTCGGACAAGAGGGTGCTGCTGACGGACGGGGAGCGCTACCTGGAGCTAAAGTGACCCAGCCTCTCCAGTATCCAACTGTCTTCCCCCGGTCTCTACTGACGGACGGCGGGCGCTACCTGGAGCTAACCTGACAGAGCCACTCCAGCATACAACTGTCTTCCCCCAGTTTCCACAGATGGACGGCGGGCGCCACCTAGAGCTACCGTGACCCAGTCTCTCCAGCATCCAACTGTCTTTCCCCGGTCTCTACTGAGGATGGCGGGCGCTACCTGGAGCTAACATGACCCAGCCACTCCAGCATACAACTGTCTTCCCCCAGTTTCCACAGATGGACGGCGGGCGCCACCTAGAGCTACGGCGACCCAGTCTCTCCAGCATCCAACTGTCTTCCCCCGGTCTCTACTGACGGACGGTTGGCGCTACCCGGATCTAACGTGATCCAGCCAATCCAGCATCCAACTCTCTTCCCCCGGACTCTACTGACGGACGCCGGGCGCCACCTGCAGCTAACGTGACGCAGTCTCTCCAGCATCCAATTGTCTTTCCCCGGTCTCTACTGACGGAGGGCGGGCGCTACCCGGATCTAACGTGACCCAGCCAATCCAGCATCCAACTGTCTTCCCCCGGTTTCCATTGACGGATGTCGGGCGCTACCCGGATCTAACGTGACCCAGCCAATCCAGTATCCAACTGTCTTCCCCGGACTCTACTGACGGACGGCGGGCGCTACCTGGAGCTAACGTGACACAGCCACTCCAGCATCCAACGGTCTTCCCCCGGTCTCTACTGACGGACGACGGGCGTCACCTAGAGCTAACCTGACCCAGTCACTCTAGTATCCAACTGTCTTCCCCCAGTCTCTACTAACGGACGGCGGGCGCTACTTGAAGTTAACGTGACCCAGCCACTCCAACATCCAACTGCCTTACCCCGGTCTCTACTGACGGACGGCGGGCGCTACCTGGAACTAACCTGACCAAGCCACTCCAGCATCCAAATGTCTTACCCCGGTCTCTACTAACGGACAGCGGGTGCTACCTGGAGCCAACCTGACCCAGCCACTCCAACATCCAACTCTCTTATCCCGGTCTCTAATAACGGACGGCGGGCGCTACCTGGAGCCAACGTGACCCAGCCACTCCAGCATCCAACTGCCTTCCCCCGGTCTCTACTGACGGACGGCGGGCGCTACCTGGAGCTAACCTGACCAAGCCACTCCAGCATCCAACTGTCTTTCCCCGGTCTCTACTGACGGACGGCGGGCGCTACCTGGAGCCAACGTGACCCAGCCACTCCAGCATCCAACTGTCTTCCCCCGGTCTCTACTGACGGACGGCGGGCGCTACCTGGAGCTAACCTGACCCAGCCACTCCAGTATCCAATTGTCTCTCCCCGGTAGCTACTGACGGACGGATGGCGCTACCCGGATCTAACGTGATCCAGCCAATCCAGCATCCAAATGTCTTTCCCCGGACTCTACTGACGGACGGCGGGCGCTACCTGGAGCTAACGTGACCCAGCCACTCCAGTATCCAACTGTTTCCCCCCGGTTTCTACTGACGGAAGGCGCGCGCCACCTGCAGCTAACGTGACGCAGTCTCTCCAGCATCCAACTGTCTTCCCCCGGTCTCTACTAACGGACGGCGGGCGCTACTTGGAGCTAACCTGACCCAGCAACTCCAGCATCCAACTGTCTTCCCCCGGTCTCTACTGACGGACCGCAGGCGCTACCTGGAGCTAACGTGACCCAGCCACTCCAGCATCCAACTGTCTTCCCCCGGTCTCTACTGACGGGCCGCGGGCACTACCTGGAACCAACGTGACCCAGCCACTCCAGCATCCAACTGTCTTCCCCCGGTCTCTACTGACGGACCGCAGGCGCTACCTGGAGCTAACGTGACCCAGCCACTCCAGTATCCAACTGTCTTCCCCCGGTTTCTACTGACGGACGGCGGGCGCTACCTGAAGCTAACCTGACCCAGCGACTCCAGCATCCAACTGTCTTACCCCGGTCTCTACTGACGGACTGCGGGCGCCAACTGGAACTACCCTGAACCAGCCACTTCAACATCCAACTGTCTTCCCCCGGTCTCTACTGACGGACGCCGGGCGCTACCTGGAGCTAACCTGACCCAGCCACTTCAACATCTAACTGTCTTCCCCCGGTCTCTACTAACGGACGGCGGGCACTACCTGGAGCCAACTTGACCCGGCCACGCCAACATCCAACTGTCTTCCCCCGGTCTCTACTGACGGACGGCGGGCGCTACCTGGAGCCAACGTGACCTAGCCTCTCCAGCAACCAACTGTTTTCCCCCGGTCTCTATTAACGGACGGCGGGCGCTACCTGGAGCCAACGTGACCCAGCCACTCCAGCATTCAACTGTCTTACCCCGGTCTCTACTGACGGACGGCGGGCCCTACCTGCAGCTAACGTGACCCAGCCACTCCAGGATCCAACTGTCTTACCCCGGTGTCTACTAACGGACGGCGGGCGCTACCTGGAGCCAACGTGACCCAGCCACTCCAGCATCCAACTGTCTTACCCCAGTCTCTACTGACGGACGCCGGGCGATACCTGGAGCTAACGTGACCCAGCCACTCCAGCATCCAACTGTCTTACCCCGGTCTCTACTAACGGACGGCGGGCGCCACCTGGAGCCAACGTGACCCAGCCACTCTAGCATCCAACTGTCTTCCCCCGGTCACCTGGAGCTAACTTGACGCAGCCACTCCAGTATCCAACTGTCTTACCCCGGTCTCTACTGACGGACGGTGGGCGCTACCTGGAGCTAGCGTGACGCAGCCTATCCAGCATCCAAATGTCATCCCCCGATCTCTACTGACGGACGCCGGGCGCTACCTGGATCTAACTTGACGCAGCCACTCCAGTATCCAACTGTCTTCCCCCGGTCTCTACTAACGGACGGCGGGCTTTACCTGGAGCTAACCTGACCCAGCCACTCTAGTATCCAACTGTCTTTCCCCGGACTCTACTAACGGACGGCGGGCTTTACCTGGAGCTAACCTGACCCAGCCACTCCAGCATCCAACTGTCTTCACCCGGTCTCTACCGACGGACGGATGGCGCTACCCGGATCTAACGTGATCCAGCCAATCCAGCATCCACCTGTCTTCCCCCGGACTCTACTGACGGACGGCGGGCGCTACCTGGAGCTACCGTGACCCAGCCACTCCAGTATCCAACTGTCTTCCCCCGGTTTCTACTGACGGAAGGCGCGCGCCACCTGCAGCTAACGTGACGCAGTCTCTCCAGCATCCAACTGTCTTCCCCCGGTCTCTACTGACGGACCGCGGGCACTACCTGGAGCCAACGTGACCCAGCCACTCCAGCATCCAACTGTCTTCCCCCGGTCTCTACTGACGGACCGCAGGCGCTACCTGGAGCTAACGTGACCCAGCCACTCCAGTATCCAACTGTCTTCCCCCGGTCTCTACTGACGGACGGCGGGCGCTACCGGGAACTAACCTGACCTGGCGACTCCAGCATCCAACTGTCTTACCCCGGTCTCTACTGAAGGACGGCGGGCGCCAACTGGAACTAACCTGAACCAGCCACTTCAACATCCAACTGTCTTCCCCCGGTCTCTACTGACGGACGCCGGGCGCTACCTGGAGCTAACCTGACCCAGCCACTTCAACATCTAACTGTCTTCCCCCGGTCTCCACTAACGGACGGCGGGCACTACCTGGAGCCAACTTGATCCAGCCACTCCAACATCCAACTGTCTTCCCCCGGTCTCTACTGACGGACGGCGGGCGCTACCTGGAGCCAACGTGACCTAGCCTCTCCAGCATCCAACTGTTTTCCCCCGGTCTCTACTGACGGACGGCGGGCGCTACCTGCAGCCAACGTGACCCAGCCACTCCAGCATCCAACTGTCTTACCCCGGTCTCTACTGACGGACGGCGGGCCCTACCTGGAGCCAACGTGACCCAGCCACTCCAGCATCCAAATGTCTTACCCCGGTCTCTACTGACGGACGCCGGGCGATACCTGGAGCCAACGTGACCCAGCCACTCCAGCCTCCAACTGTCTTACCCCGGTCTCTACTAACGGACGGCGGGCGCCACCTGGAGCCAACGTGACCCAGCCACTCTAGCATCCAACTGTCTTCCCCCGGTCACCTGGAGCTAACTTGACGCAGCCACTCCAGTATCCAACTCTCTTACCCCGGTCTCTACTGACGGACGCCGGGCGCTACCTGGAGCTAACCTGACCCAGCCACTTCAACATCCAACTGTCTTCCCCCGGTCTCTACTAACGGACGGCGGGCACTACCTGGAGCCAACGTGACCCAGCCACTCCAGCATCCAACTGTCTTCCCCCGGTCTCTACTGACGGACCGCGGGCGCTACCTGGAGCCAACGTGACCCAGCCACTCCAGCACCCAACTGTCTTACCCCGGTCTCTACTAACGGACGGCGGGCGTTACCTGGAGCTAACCGGACCCAGCGACTCCAGCATCCAGCTGTCTTACCCCGGTCTCTACTGAAGGACGGCGGGCGCCAACTGGAACTAACCTGAACCAGCCACTTCAACATCCAACTGTCTTCCCCCGGTCTCTACTGACGGACGGCAGGCGCTACCTGGATCTACCTTGACGCGGCCACTCCAGTATCCAACTGTCTTACCCCGGTCTCTACTGGCGGACGGCGGGCGCTACCTGGAGCTAACCTGACCCAGCGACTCCAGCATCCAACTGTCTTCCCCCTGGCTCCACTGAAGGACGGCGGGCGCCAACTGGAACTAACCTGAACCAGCAACTTCAACTTCCAACTGTCTTCTCCCGGTCTCTACTGACGGACCGCGGGCGCTACCTGGAGCTAACCTGACCCAGCCACTTCAACATCCAACTGTCTTCCCCCGGTCTCTACTAACGGACGGCGGGCACTACCTGGAGCCAACGTGACCCAGCCACTCCAGCATCCAACTGTCTTCCCCCGGTCTCTACTGACGGACAGCGGGCACTACCTGGAGCCAACGTGACCCAGCCACTCCAGCATCCAACTGTCTTCCCCCGGTCTCTACTGACGGACCGCGGGCACTACCTGGAACCAACGTGACCCAGCCACTCCAGTATCCAAATGTCTTACCCCGGTCTCTACTAACGGACGGCGGGTGCTACCTGGAGCCAACCTGACCCAGCCACTCCAACATCCAACTCTCTTCCCCCGGTCTCTAATAACGGACGGCGGGCGCTACCTGGAGCCAACGTGTCCCAGCCACTCCAGCATCCAACTGCCTTCCCCCGGTCTCTACTGACGGACGGCGGGCGCTACCTGGATCTAACGTGATCCAGCCAATCCAGCATCCAAATGTCTTTCCCCGGACTCTACTGACGGACGGCGGGCGCTACCTGGAGCTAACGTGACCCAGCCACTCCAGTATCCAACTGTTTCCCCCCGGTTTCTACTGACGGAAGGCGCGCGCCACCTGCAGCTAACGTGACGCAGTCTCTCCAGCATCCAACTGTCTTCCCCCGGTCTCTACTAACGGACGGCGGGCGCTACTTGGAGCTAACCTGACCCAGCAACTCCAGCATCCAACTGTCTTCCCCCGGTCTCTACTGACGGACCGCAGGCGCTACCTGGAGCTAACGTGACCCAGCCACTCCAGCATCCAAATGTCTTCCCCCGGTCTCTACTGACGGGCCGCGGGCACTACCTGGAGCCAACGTGACCCAGCCACTCCAGCATCCAACTGTCTTCCCCCGGTCTCTACTGACGGACCGCAGGCGCTACCTGGAGCTAACGTGACCCAGCCACTCCAGTATCCAACTGTCTTCCCCCGGTTTCTACTGACGGACGGCGGGCGCTACCTGAAGCTAACCTGACCCAGCGACTCCAGCATCCAACTGTCTTACCCCGGTCTCTACTGACGGACGGCGGGCGCCAACTGGAACTACCCTGAACCAGCCACTTCAACATCCAACTGTCTTCCCCCGGTCTCTACTGACGGACGCCGGGCGCTACCTGGAGCTAACCTGACCCAGCCACTTCAACATCTAACTGTCTTCCCCCGGTCTCTACTAACGGACGGCGGGCACTAGCTGGAGCCAACTTGACCCGGCCACTCCAACATCCAACTGTCTTCCCCCGGTCTCTACTGACGGACGGCGGGCGCTACCTGGAGCCAACGTGACCTAGCCTCTCCAGCAACCAACTGTTTTCCCCCGGTCTCTATTAACGGACGGCGGGCGCTACCTGGAGCCAACGTGACCCAGCCACTCCAGCATTCAACTGTCTTACCCCGGTCTCTACTGACGGACGGCGGGCCCTACCTGCAGCTAACGTGACCCAGCCACTCCGGGATCCAACTGTCTTACCCCGGTGTCTACTAACGGACGATGGGCGCTACCTGGAGCCAACGTGACCCAGCCACTCCAGCATCCAACTGTCTTACCCCAGTCTCTACTGACGGACGCCGGGCGATACCTGGAGCTAACGTGACCCAGCCACTCCAGCATCCAACTGTCTTACCCCGGTCTCTACTAACGGACGGCGGGCGCCACCTGGAGCCAACGTGACCCAGCCACTCTAGCATCCAACGGTCTTCCCCCGGTCACCTGGAGCTAACTTGACGCAGCCACTCCAGTATCCAACTGTCTTACCCCGGTCTCTACTGACGGACGGTGGGCGCTACCTGGAGCTAGCGTGACGCAGCCTATCCAGCATCCAAATGTCATCCCCCGATCTCTACTGACGGACGGCAGGCGCTACCTGGATCTAACTTGGCGCAGCCACTCCAGTATCCAACTGTCTTACCCCGGTCTCTACTGACGGACGGCGGGCGCTACCTGGAGCCAGCGTGACGCAGCCTATCCAGCATCCAACTGTCTTCCCCCGGTCTCTACTAACGGACGGCGGGCTTTACCTGGAGCTAACGTGACCCAGCCACTCTAGCATCCAACTGTCTTACCCCGGTCTCTACTGACGGACGGCGGGCTTTACCTGGAGCTAACCTGACCCAGCCACTCAAGCATCCAACTGTCTTCACCCGGTCTCTACCGACGGACGGATGGCGCTACCCGGATCTAACGTGATCCAGCCAATCCAGCATCCACCTGTCTTCCCCCGGACTCTACTGACGGACGGCCTGCGCTACCTGGAGCTACCGTGACCCAGCCACTCCAGTATCCAACTGTCTTCCCCCGGTTTCTACTGACGGAAGGCGCGCGCCACCTGCAGCTAACGTGACGCAGTCTCTCCAGCATCCAACTGTCTTCCCCCGGTCTCTACTGACGGACCGCGGGCACTACCTGGAGCCAACGTGACCCAGCCACTCCAGCATCCAACTGTCTTCCCCCGGTCTCTACTGACGGACCGCAGGCGCTACCTGGAGCTAACGTGACCCAGCCACTCCAGTATCCAACTGTCTTCCCCCGGTTTCTACTGACGGACGGCGCGGGCCACCTGCAGCTAACGTGACGCAGTCTCTCCAGCATCCAACTGTCTTTCCCCGGTCTCTACTGACGGACCGCAGGCGCTACCTGGAGCTAACGTGACCCAGCCACTCCAGTATCCAACTGTCTTCCCCCGGTCTCTACTGACGGACGGCGGGCGCTACCGGGAACTAACCTGACCCAGCGACTCCAGCATCCAACTGTCTTACCCCGGTCTCTACTGAAGGACGGCGGGCGCCAACTGGAACTAACCTGAACCAGCCACTTCAACATCCAACTGTCTTCCCCCGGTCTCTACTGACGGACGCCGGGCGCTACCTGGAGTTAACCTGACCCAGCCACTTCAACATCTAACTGTCTTCCCCCGGTCTCTACTGACGGACTGCGGGCACTACCTGGAGCCAACGTGACCCAGCCACTCCAGCATCCACCTGTCTTCCCCCGGTCTCTAATAACGGACGGCGGGCGCTACCTGGAGCCAACGTGTCCCAGCCACTCCAGCATCCAACTGCCTTCCCCCGGTCTCTACTGACGGACGGCGGGCGCTACCTGGATCTAACGTGATCCAGCCAATCCAGCATCCAAATGTCTTTCCCCGGACTCTACTGACGGACGGCGGGCGCTACCTGGAGCTAACGTGACCCAGCCACTCCAGTATCCAACTGTTTCCCCCCGGTTTCTACTGACGGAAGGCGCGCGCCACCTGCAGCTAACGTGACGCAGTCTCTCCAGCATCCAACTGTCTTCCCCCGGTCTCTACTAACGGACGGCGGGCGCTACTTGGAGCTAACCTGACCCAGCAACTCCAGCATCCAACTGTCTTCCCCCGGTCTCTACTGACGGACCGCAGGCGCTACCTGGAGCTAACGTGACCCAGCCACTCCAGCATCCAAATGTCTTCCCCCGGTCTCTACTGACGGGCCGCGGGCACTACCTGGAGCCAACGTGACCCAGCCACTCCAGCATCCAACTGTCTTCCCCCGGTCTCTACTGACGGACCGCAGGCGCTACCTGGAGCTAACGTGACCCAGCCACTCCAGTATCCAACTGTCTTCCCCCGGCTTCTACTGACGGACGGCGGGCGCTACCTGAAGCTAACCTGACCCAGCGACTCCAGCATCCAACTGTCTTACCCCGGTCTCTACTGACGGACGGCGGGCGCCAACTGGAACTACCCTGAACCAGCCACTTCAACATCCAACTGTCTTCCCCCGGTCTCTACTGACGGACGCCGGGCGCTACCTGGAGCTAACCTGACCCAGCCACTTCAACATCTAACTGTCTTCCCCCGGTCTCTACTAACGGACGGCGGGCACTAGCTGGAGCCAACTTGACCCGGCCACTCCAACATCCAACTGTCTTCCCCCGGTCTCTACTGACGGACGGCGGGCGCTACCTGGAGCCAACGTGACCTAGCCTCTCCAGCAACCAACTGTTTTCCCCCGGTCTCTATTAACGGACGGCGGGCGCTACCTGGAGCCAACGTGACCCAGCCACTCCAGCATTCAACTGTCTTACCCCGGTCTCTACTGACGGACGGCGGGCCCTACCTGCAGCTAACGTGACCCAGCCACTCCGGGATCCAACTGTCTTACCCCGGTGTCTACTAACGGACGATGGGCGCTACCTGGAGCCAACGTGACCCAGCCACTCCAGCATCCAACTGTCTTACCCCAGTCTCTACTGACGGACGCCGGGCGATACCTGGAGCTAACGTGACCCAGCCACTCCAGCATCCAACTGTCTTACCCCGGTCTCTACTAACGGACGGCGGGCGCCACCTGGAGCCAACGTGACCCAGCCACTCTAGCATCCAACGGTCTTCCCCCGGTCACCTGGAGCTAACTTGACGCAGCCACTCCAGTATCCAACTGTCTTACCCCGATCTCTACTAACGGACGGCGGGCTTTACCTGGAGCTAACCTGACCCAGCCACTCAAGCATCCAACTGTCTTCACCCGGTCTCTACCGACGGACGGATGGCGCTACCCGGATCTAACGTGATCCAGCCAATCCAGCATCCACCTGTCTTCCCCCGGACTCTACTGACGGACGGCCTGCGCTACCTGGAGCTACCGTGACCCAGCCACTCCAGTATCCAACTGTCTTCCCCCGGTTTCTACTGACGGAAGGCGCGCGCCACCTGCAGCTAACGTGACGCAGTCTCTCCAGCATCCAACTGTCTTCCCCCGGTCTCTACTGACGGACCGCGGGCACTACCTGGAGCCAACGTGACCCAGCCACTCCAGCATCCAACTGTCTTCCCCCGGTCTCTACTGACGGACCGCAGGCGCTACCTGGAGCTAACGTGACCCAGCCACTCCAGTATCCAACTGTCTTCCCCCGGTTTCTACTGACGGACGGCGCGGGCCACCTGCAGCTAACGTGACGCAGTCTCTCCAGCATCCAACTGTCTTTCCCCGGTCTCTACTGACGGACCGCAGGCGCTACCTGGAGCTAACGTGACCCAGCCACTCCAGTATCCAACTGTCTTCCCCCGGTCTCTACTGACGGACGGCGGGCGCTACCGGGAACTAACCTGACCCAGCGACTCCAGCATCCAACTGTCTTACCCCGGTCTCTACTGAAGGACGGCGGGCGCCAACTGGAACTAACCTGAACCAGCCACTTCAACATCCAACTGTCTTCCCCCGGTCTCTACTGACGGACGCCGGGCGCTACCTGGAGTTAACCTGACCCAGCCACTTCAACATCTAACTGTCTTCCCCCGGTCTCTACTGACGGACTGCGGGCACTACCTGGAGCCAACGTGACCCAGCCACTCCAGCATCCACCTGTCTTACCCCGGTCTCCACTGACGGACGCCGGGCGAGACCTGGAGCCAACGTGACCCAGCCACTCCAGCACCCAACTGTCTTACCCCGGTCTCTACTAACGGACGGCGGGCGTTACCTGGAGCTAACCGGACCCAGCGACTCCAGCATCCAGCTGTCTTACCCCGGTCTCTACTGAAGGACGGCGGGCGCCAACTGGAACTAACCTGAACCAGCCACTTCAACATCCAACTGTCTTCCCCCGGTCTCTACTGACGGACGGCAGGCGCTCCCTGGATCTAACTTGACGCAGCCACTCCAGTATCCAACTGTCTTACCCCGGTCTCTACTGGCGGACGGCGGGCGCTACCTGGAGCTAACCTGACCCAGCGACTCCAGCATCCAACTGTCTTCCCCCTGGCTCCACTGAAGGACGGCGGGCGCCAACTGGAACTAACCTGAACCAGCAACTTCAACTTCCAACTGTCTTCTCCCGGTCTCTACTGACGGACCGCGGGCGCTACCTGGAGCTAACCTGACCCAGCCACTTCAACATCCAACTGTCTTCCCCCGGTCTCTACTAACGGACGGCGGGCACTACCTGGAGCCAACGTGACCCAGCCACTCCAGCATCCAACTGTCTTCCCCCGGTCTCTACTGACGGACAGCGGGCACTACCTGGAGCCAACGTGACCCAGCCACTCCAGCATCCAACTGTCTTCCCCCGGTCTCTACTGACGGACCGCGGGCACTACCTGGAGCCAACGTGACCCAGCCACTCCAGTATCCAAATGTCTTACCCCGGTCTCTACTGACGGACGGCGGGTGCTACCTGGAGCCAACCTGACCCAGCCACTCCAACATCCAACTCTCTTCCCCCGGTCTCTAATAACGGACGGCGGGCGCTACCTGGAGCCAACGTGACCCAGCCACTCCAGCATCCAACTGCCTTCCCCCGGTCGCTACTGACGGACGGGGGGCGCTACCTGGAGCTAACCTGACCAAGCCACTCCAGCATCCAACTGTCTTCCCCCGGTCTCTACTGACGGACGGCGGGCGCTACCTGGAGCTAACCTGACCCAGCCACTCCAGTATCCAATTGTCTCTCCCCGGTAGCTACTGACGGACGGATGGCGCTACCTGGATCTAACGTGATCCAGCCAATCCAGCATCCAAATGTCTTTCCCCGGACTCTACTGACGGACGGCGGGCGCTACCTGGAGCTAACGTGACCAAGCCACTCCAGTATCCAACTGTTTCCCCCCGGTTTCTACTGACGGAAGGCGCGCGCCACCTGCAGCTAACGTGACGCAGTCTCTCCAGCATCCAACTGTCTTCCCCCATTCTCTACTAACGGACGGCGGGCGCTACTTGGAGCTAACCTGACCCAGCAACTCCAGCATCCAACTGTCTTCCCCCGGTCTCTACTGACGGACCGCAGGCGCTACCTGGAGCTAACGTGACCCAGCCACTCCAACATCCAACTGTCTTCCCCCGGTCTCTACTGACGGGCCGCGGGCACTACCTGGAGCCAACGTGACCCAGCCACTCCAGCATCCAACTGTCTTCCCCCGGTCTCTACTGACGGACCGCAGGCGCTACCTGGAGCTAACGTGACCCAGCCACTCCAGTATCCAACTGTCTTCCCCCGGTTTCTACTGACGGACGGCGGGCGCTACCTGAAGCTAACCTGACCCAGCGACTCCAGCATCCAACTGTCTTACCCCGGTCTCTACTGACGGACGGCGGGCGCTACCTGGAGCCAACGTGACCCAGCCACTCCAGCATCCAACTGTCTTACCCCAGTCTCTACTGACGGACGCCGGGCGATACCTGGAGCTAACGTGACCCAGCCACTCCAGCATCCAACTGTCTTACCCCGGTCTCTACTAACGGACGGCGGGCGCCACCTGGAGCCAACGTGACCCAGCCACTCTAGCATCCAACGGTCTTCCCCCGGTCACCTGGAGCTAACTTGACGCAGCCACTCCAGTATCCAACTGTCTTACCCCGGTCTCTACTGACGGACGGTGGGCGCTACCTGGAGCTAGCGTGACGCAGCCACTCCAGTATCCAACTGTCTTCCCCCGGTCTCTACTGACGGACGGTGGGCGCTACCTGGAGCTAGCGTGACGCAGCCTATCCAGCATCCAAATGTCATCCCCCGATCTCTACTGACGGACGGCAGGCGCTACCTGGATCTAACTTGACGCAGCCACTCCAGTATCCAACTGTCTTACCCCGGTCTCTACTGACGGACGGCGGGCGCTACCTGGAGCCAGCGTGACGCAGCCTATCCAGCATCCAACTGTCTTCCCCCGGTCTCTACTAACGGACGGCGGGCTTTACCTGGAGCTAACCTGACCCAGCCACTCTAGTATCCAACTGTCTTTCCCCGGACTCTACTAACGGACGGCGGGCTTTACCTGGAGCTAACCTGACCCAGCCACTCCAGCATCCAACTGTCTTCACCCGGTCTCTACCGACGGACGGATGGCGCTACCCGGATCTAACGTGATCCAGCCAATCCAGCATCCACCTGTCTTCCCCCGGACTCTACTGACGGACGGCGGGCGCTACCTGGAGCTACCGTGACCCAGCCACTCCAGTATCCAACTGTCTTCCCCCGGTTTCTACTGACGGAAGGCGCGCGCCACCTGCAGCTAACGTGACGCAGTCTCTCCAGCATCCAACTGTCTTCCCCCGGTCTCTACTGACGGACCGCGGGCACTACCTGGAGCCAACGTGACCCAGCCACTCCAGCATCCAACTGTCTTCCCCCGGTCTCTACTGACGGACCGCAGGCGCTACCTGGAGGTAACGTGACCCAGCCACTCTAGTATCCAACTGTCTTCCCCCGGTTTCTACTGACGGACGGCGCGGGCCACCTGCAGCTAACGTGACGCAGTCTCTCCAGCATCCAACTGTCTTTCCCCGGTCTCTACTGACGGACCGCAGGCGCTACCTGGAGCTAACGTGACCCAGCCACTCCAGTATCCAACTGTCTTCCCCCGGTCTCTACTGACGGACGGCGGGCGCTACCGGGAACAAACCTGACCCAGCGACTCCAGCATCCAACTGTCTTACCCCGGTCTCTACTGAGGGACGCCGGGCGCTACCTGGAGTTAACCTGACCCAGCCACTTCAACATCTAACTGTCTTCCCCCGGTCTCTACTGACGGACTGCGGGCACTACCTGGAGCCAACGTGACCCAGCCACTCCAGCATCCAACTGTCTTCCCCCGGTCTCCACTGACGGACCGCGGGCACTACCTGGAGCCAACGTGACCCAGCCACTCCAGCATGCAACTGTCTTCCCCCGGTCTCTACTGACGGACCGCAGGCGCTACCTGGAGCTAACGTGACCCAGCCACTCCAATATCCAACTGTCTTCCCCCGGTTTCTACTGACGGACGGCGGGCGCTACCTGGAGCTAACGTGACACAGCCACTCCAGCATCCAACGGTCTTCCCCCGGTCTCTACTGACGGACGACGGGCGTCACCTAGAGCTAACCTGACCCAGTCACTCTAGTATCCAACTGTCTTCCCCCAGTCTCTACTAACGGACGGCGGGCGCTACTTGAAGCTAACGTGACCCAGCCACTCCAACATCCAACTGTCTCACCCCGGTCTCTACTGACGGACGGCGGGCGCTACCTGGAACTAACCTGACCAAGCCACTCCAGCATCCAAATGTCTTACCCCGGTCTCTACTAACGGACGGCGGGTGCTACCTGGAGCCAACCTGACCCAGCCACTCCAACATCCAACTCTCTTCCCCCGGTCTCTACTAACGGACGGCGGGCGCTACCTGGAGCCAACGTGACCCAGCCACTCCAGCATCCAACTGCCTTCCCCCGGTCTCTACTGACGGACGGCGGGCGCTACCTGGAGCTAACCTGACCAAGCCACTCCAGCATCCAACTGTCTTTCCCCGGTCTCTACTGACGGACGGCGGGCGCTACCTGGAGCCAACGTGACCCAGCCACTCCAGCATCCAACTGTCTTCCCCCGGTCTCTACTGACGGACGGCGGGCGCTACCTGGAGCTAACCTGACCCAGCCACTCCAGTATCCAATTGTCTCTCCCCGGTAGCTACTGACGGACGGATGGCGCCACCCGGATCTAACGTGATCCAGCCAATCCAGCATCCAAATGTCTTTCCCCGGACTCTACTGACGGACGGCGGGCGCTACCTGGAGCTAACGTGACCCAGCCACTCCAGTATCCAACTGTTTCCCCCCGGTTTCTACTGACGGAAGGCGCGCGCCACCTGCAGCTAACGTGACGCAGTCTCTCCAGCATTCAACTGTCTTCCCCCGGTCTCTACTAACGGACGGCGGGCGCTACTTGGAGCTAACCTGACCCAGCAACTCCAGCATCCAACTGTCTTCCCCCGGTCTCTACTGACGGACCGCAGGCGCTACCTGGAGCTAACGTGACCCAGCCACTCCAGCATCCAACTGTCTTCCCCCGGTCTCTACTGACGGGCCGCGGGCACTACCTGGAGCCAACGTGACCCAGCCACTCCAGCATCCAACTGTCTTCCCCCGGTCTCTACTGACGGACCGCAGGCGCTACCTGGAGCTAACGTGACCCAGCCACTCCAGTATCCAACTGTCTTCCCCCGGTTTCTACTGACGGACGGCGGGCGCTACCTGAAGCTAACCTGACCCAGCGACTCCAGCATCCAACTGTCTTACCCCGGTCTCTACTGACGGACGGCGGGCGCCAACTGGAACTACCCTGAACCAGCCACTTCAACATCCAACTGTCTTCCCCCGGTCTCTACTGACGGACGGCAGGCGCTACCTGGATCTAACTTGACGCAGCCACTCCAGTATCCAACTGTCTTACCCCGGTCTCTACTGACGGACGGCGGGCGCTACCTGGAGCTAGCGTGACGCAGCCTATCCAGCATCCAACTGTCTTCCTCCGGTCTCTACTAACGGACGGCGGGCTTTACCTGGAGCTAACCTGACCCAGCCACTCTAGTATCCAACTGTCTTTCCCCGGACTCTACTAACGGACGGCGGGCTTTACCTAGAGTTAACCTGACCCAGCCACTCCAGCATCCAACTGTCTTCCCCCGGTCTCTACTGACGGACGGATGGCGCTACCCGGATCTAACGTGATCCAGCCAATCCAGCATCCAACTGTCTTCCCCCGGACTAAACTGACGGACGGCGGGCGCTACCTGGAGTTAACGTGACCCAGCCACTCCAGTATCCAACTGTCTTCCCCCGGTTTCTACTGACGGAAGGCGCGCGCCACCTGCAGCTAACGTGACGCAGTCTCTCCAGCATCCAACTGTCTTTCCCCGGTCTCTACTGGCGGACGGCGGGCGCTACCTGGAGCTAACCTGACCCAGCAACTCCAGCATCCAACTGTCTTCCCCCGGTCTCCACTGAAGGACGGCGGCCGTCAACTGGAACTAACCTGAACCAGCCACTTCAACTTCCAACTGTCTTCTCCCGGTCTCTACTGACGGACCGCGGGCGCTGCCTGGAGCTAACCTGACCCACCCACTTCAACATCCAACTGTCTTCCCCCGGTCTCTACTAACGGACGGCGGGCACTACCTGGAGCCAACGTGACCCAGCCACTCCAGCATCCAACTGTCTTCCCCCGGTCTCTACTAACGGACGGCGGGCACTAACTGGAGCCAACGTGACCCAGCCACTCCAGCATCCAACTGTCTTCCCCCGGTCTCTACTCAAGGACGGCGGGCGCTACCTGGAGCCAACGTGACCCAGCCACTCCAGTATCCAACTGTCTTCCCCCGGTCTCTACTGACGGACCGCGGGCACTACCTGGAGCCAACGTGACCCAACGACGCCAGCATCCAACTGTCTTCCCCCGGTCTCTACTGACGGACGGCGGGCACTACCTGGAGCCAACGTGACCCAGCCACTCCAGCATCCAACTGTCTTCCCCCGGTCTCTACTGACGGACCGCGGGCACTACCTGGAGCCAACGTGACCCAGCGACTCCAGCATCCAACTGTCTTCCCCCGGTCTCTACTGACGGACCGCTGGCACTACCTGGAGCTAACGTGACCCAGCCACTCCAGTATCCAACTGTCTTCCCCAGGTCTCTACTGACGGACGGCGGGCGCTACCTGGAGCTAACCTGACCCAGCGACTCCAGCATCCAACTGTCTTACCCCGGTCTCTACTGAAGGACGGCGGGCGCCAACTGGAACTAACCTGAACCAGCCACTTCAACATCCAACTGTCTTCCCCCGGTCTCTACTGACGGACGCCGGGCGCTACCTGGAGCCAACGTGACCCAACCACTCCAGCATCCAACTGTCTTCCCCCGGTCTCTACTGAAGGACGGCGGACGCCAACTGGAACTAACCTGAACCAGCCACTTCAACATCCAACTGTCTTCCCCCGGTCTCTACTGACGGACGCCGGGCGCTACCTGGAGCCAACGTGACCCAGCCACTCCAGCATCCAACTGTCTTCCCCCGGTCTCTACTGACGGACCGCGGGCACTACCTGGAGCCAACGTGACCCAGCGACTCCAGCATCCAACTGTCTTCCCCCGGTCTCTACTGACGGACCGCTGGCACTACCTGGAGCTAACGTGACCCAGCCACTCCAGTATCCAACTGTCTTCCCCAGGTCTCTACTGACGGACGGCGGGCGCTACCTGGAGCTAACCTGACCCAGCGACTCCAGCATCCAACTGTCTTATCCCGGTCTCTACTGAAGGACGGCGGGCGCCAACTGGAACTAACCTGAACCAGCCACTTCAACATCCAACTGTCTTCCCCCGGTCTCTACTGACGGACGCCGGGCGCTACCTGGAGCCAACGTGACCCAACCACTCCAGC
Source organism: Arenicola marina (assembly GCA_964019135.1). Taxonomy (NCBI): domain Eukaryota; kingdom Metazoa; phylum Annelida; class Polychaeta; family Arenicolidae; genus Arenicola; species Arenicola marina. The sequence continues at coordinate 13,165,190 of OZ025248.1, read as the reverse complement.
ATCCAACTGTCTTCCCCCGGTCTCTACTGAAGGACGGCGGGCGCCAACTGGAACTAACCTGAACCAGCCACTTCAACATCCAACTGTCTTCCCCCGGTCTCTACTGACGGACGCCGGGCGCTACCTGGAGCCAACGTGACCCAGCCACTCCAGCATCCAACTGTCTTCCCCCGGTCTCTACTGACGGACGGCGCGCGCCACCTGCAGCTAACGTGACGCAGTCTCTCCAGCATCCAACTGTCTTTCCCCGGTCTCTACTAACGGACGGCGGGCGCTACCTGGAGCTAACCTGACCCAGCGACTCCAGCATTCAACTGTCTTCCCCCGGTCTCCACTGAAGGACGGCGGCCGCCAACTGGAACTAACCTGAACCAGCCACTTCAACTTCCAACTGTCTTCTCCCGGTCTCTACTGACGGACCGCGGGCGCTGCCTGGAGCTAACCTGACCCACCCACTTCAACATCCAACTGTCTTCCCCCGGTCTCTACTAACGGACGGCGGGCACTACCTGGAGCCAACGTGACCCAGCCACTCCAGCATCCAACTGTCTTCCCCCGGTCTCTACTGACTGACCGCGGGCACTACCTGGAGCCAACGTGACCCAGCCACTCCAGCATCCAACTGTCTTCCCCCGGTCTCTACTGACGGACCGCGGGCACTACCTGGAGCCAACGTGACCCAGCGACTCCAGCATCCAACTGTCTTCCCCCGGTCTCTACTGACGGACGGCGCGCGCCACCTGGAGCTAACGTGACGCAGTCTCTCCAGCATCCAACTGTCTTTCCCCGGTCTCTACTGGCGGACGGCGGGCGCTACCTGGAGCTAACCTGACCCAGCCACTCCAGCATCCAACTGTCTTCCCCCGGTCTCTACTGAAGGACGGCGGGCGCTACCTGGAGCCAACTTGACCCAGCCACTCCAACATCCAACTGTCTTACCCCGGTCTCTACTGACGGACGCCGGGCGATACCTGGAGCCAACGTGACCCAGCCACTCCAGCATCCAACTGTCTTCCCCGGTCTCTACTAACGGACGGCGGGCGCTACCTGGAGCCAACGTGACCCAGCCACTCCAGCACCCAACTGTCTTACCCCGGTCTCTACTAACGGACGGCGGGCGCCACCTGGAGCCAACGTGACCCAGCCACTCTAGCATCCAACTGTCTTCCCCCGGTCACCTGGGGCTAACTTGACGCAGCCACTCCAGTATCCAACTGTCTTACCCCGGTCTCTACTGACGGACGGTGGGCGCTACCTGGAGCTAGCGTGACGCAGCCTATCCAGCATCCAAATGTCTTCCCCCGATCTCTACTGACGGACGGCAGGCGCTACCTGGATCTAACTTGACGCAGCCACTCCAGTATCCAACTGTCTCACCCCGGTCTCTACTGACGGACGGCGGGCGCTACCTGGAGCTAGCGTGACGCAGTCTATCCAGCATTCAACTGTCTTCCCCCGGTCTCTACTAACGGACGGCGGGCTTTACCTGGAGCTAACCTGACCCAGCCACTCAAGTGTCCAACTGTCTTTCCCCGGACTCTACTAACGGACGGCGGGCTTTACCTGGAGCTAACCTGACCCAGCCACTCCAGCATCCAACTGTCTTCCCCCGGTCTCTACTGACGGACGGATGGTGCTACCCGGATCTAACGGGATCCAGCCAATCCGGCATCCAACTGTCTTCCCCCGGACTCTACTGACGGACGGCGGGCGCTACCTGGAGCTAACGTGACCCAGCCACTCCAGTATCCAACTGTCTTCCCCCGGTTTCTACTGACAGAAGGCGCGCGCCACCTGCAGCTAACGTGACGCAGTCTCTCCAGCATCCAACTATCTTCCACCGGTCTCCACTGAAGGACGGCGGCCGCCATCTTGAACTAACCTGAACCAGCCACTCCAGCATCCAACTGTCTTCCCCCGGTCTCTACTGACGGACCGCGGGCACTACCTGGAGCCAACGTGACCCAGCCACTCCAGCATCCAAATGTCTTCCCCCGGTCTATACTGACGGACCGCGGGCACTACCTGGAGCCAACGTGACCCAGCCACTCTAGCATCCAACTGTCTTCCCCCGGTCTCTACTGACGGACGGCGCGCGCCACCTGCAGCTAACGTGACGAAGTCTCTCCAGCATCCAACTGTCTTTCCCCGGTCTCTACTAACGGACGGCGGGCGCTACCTGGAGCTAACCTGACCCAGCGACTCCAGCATCCAACTTTCTGACCCCGGTCTCTACTGAAGGACGGCGGGCGCCAACCGGAACTAACCTGAACCAGCCACTTCAACATCCAACTGTCTTCCCCCGGTCTCTACTGACGGACGCCGGGCGCTACCTGGAGCTAACCTGACCCAACCACTCCAACATCCAACTGTCTTACCCCGGTCTCTACTAACGGACGGCGGGCGCTACCTGGAGCCAACGTGACCCAGCCACTCCAGCATCCACCTGTCTTACCCCGGTCTCTACTGACGGACGCCGGGCGAGACCTGGAGCCAACGTGACCCAGCCACTCCAGCATCCAACTGTCTTCCCCCGGTCTCTACTAACGGACGGCGGGCGCTACCTGGAGCCAACGTGACCCAGCCACTCCAGCACCCAACTGTCTTCCCCCGATCTCTACTAACGGACGGCGGGCGCTACCTGGAGCCAACGTGACCCAGCCACTCCAGCATCCAACTGTCTTACCCCGGTCTCTACTGACGGACGGCGGGCGATACCTGGAGCCAACGTGACCCAGCCACTCCAGCATCCACCTGTCTTACCCCGGTCTCTACTGACGGACGCCGGGCGATACCTGGAGCCAACCTGACCCAGCCACTCCAGCATCCACCTGTCTTACCCCGGTCTCTACTGACGGACGGCGGGCGCTACCTGGAGCTAACCTGACCCAACCACTCCAACATCCAACTGTCTTACCCCGGTCTCTACTAACGGACGGCGGGCGCTACCTGGAGCCAACGTGACCCAGCCACTCCAGCATCCACCTGTCTTACCCCGGTCTCTACTGACGGACGCCGGGCGATACCTGGAGCCAACGTGACCCAGCCACTCCAGCATCCAACTGTCTTCCCCCGGTCTCTACTAACGGACGGCGGGCGCTACCTGGAGCCAACGTGACCCAGCCACTCCAGCATCCAACTGTCTTCCCCCGGTCTCTACTAACGGACGGCGGGTGCCACCTGGAGCCAACGTGACCCAGCCACTCTAGCATCCAACTGTCTTCCCCCGGTCACCTGGAGCTAACTTGACGCAGCCACTCCAGTATCCAACTGTCTTACCCCGATCTCTACTGACGGACGGTGGGCGCTACCTGGAGCTAGCGTGACGCAGCCTATCCAGCATCCAAATGTCTTCCCCCGATCTCTACTGACGGACGGTGGGCGCTACCTGGAGCTAGCGTGACGCAGCCTATCCAGCATCCAACTGTCTTACCCCGATCTCTACTGACGGACGGTGGGCGCTACCTGGAGCTAGCGTGACGCAGCCTATCCAGCATCCAAATGTCTTCCCCCGATCTCTACTGACGGACGGTGGGCGCTACCTGGAGCTAGCGTGACGCAGCCTATGCAGCATCCAACTGTCTTCCCCCGGTCTCTACTGACGGCCGACGGGCGTCACCTAGAGCTAACCTGACGCAGCCACTCTAGTATCCAACTGTCTTTCCCCGGACTCTACTAACGGACGGCGGGCTTTACCTGGAGCTAACCTGACCCAGCCACTCCAGTATCCAACTGTCTTCCCCCGGTCTCTACTAACGGACGGCGGGCGCTACCTGGAGCCAACGTGACCCAGCCACTCCAGCATCCAACTGTCTTCCCCTGGTCTCTACTGACGGACCGCGGGCACTACCTGGAGCCAACGTGACCCAGCCACTCCAGCATCCAACTGTCTTCCCCCGGTCCCTACTAACGGACAGCGGGCGCTACCTGGAGCCAACTTGACCCAGCCACTCCAACATCCAACTGTCTTATCCCGGTCTCTACTAACGGACGACGGGCGTCACCTAGAGCTAACCTGACCCAGCCACTCTAGTATCCAACTGTCTTTCTCCGGACTCTACTAACGGACGGCGGGCTTTACCTGGAGCTAACCTGACCCAGCCACTCCAGTATCCAACTGTCTTACCCCGGTCTCTACTAACGGACGGCGGGCGCTACTTGGAGATAACGTGACCCAGCCACTCCGACATCCAACTGTCTTACCCCGGTTTCTACTGACGGACGGCGGGCGCTACCTGGGGCTAACCTGAACGAGCCACTCCAGCATCCAACTGTCTTACCCCGGTCTCTACTGACGAACGGCGGGTGCTACCTGGAGCCAACCTGACCCAGCCACTCCAACATCCAACTCTCTTCCCCCGGTCTCTACTAACGGACGGCGGGCGCTACCTGGAGCCAAGGTGACCCAGCCACTCCAGCATCCAACTGTCTTCCCCCGGTCTCTACTGACGGACGGATGGCGCTACCCGGATCTAATGTGATCCAGCCAATCCAGCATCCAACTGTCTTCCACCGGACTCTACTGACGGACGGCGGGCGCTACCTGGAGCTAACGTGACCCAGCCACTCCAGTATCCAACTGTCTTCCCCCAGTCTCTACTAACGGACGGCGGGCGCTACCTGGAGCCAACGTGAACCAGCCACTCCAGCATCCAACTGTCTTCCCCCGGTCTCTACTGACGGACGGATGGCGCTACCCGGATCTAACGTGATCCAGCCAATCCAGCATCCAACTCTCTTCCCCCGATCTCTACTGACGAACGGCGGGCGCTATCTGGAGCCAACGTGACCCAGCCACTCCAGCATCCAACTGTCTTACCCCGGTCTCTACTGACGGACGGCGGGCGCTACCTGGGGCTAACCTGAACGAGCCACTCCAGCATCCAACTGTCTTACCCCGGTCTCTACTGACGAACGGCGGGTGCTACCTGGAGCCAACCTGACCCAGCCACTCCAACATCCAACTCTCTTCCCCCGGTCTCTACTAACGGACGGCGGGCGCTACCTGGAGCCAACGTGACCCAGCCACTCCAGCATCCAACTGTCTTCCCCCGGTCTCTACTGACGGACGGATGGCGCTACCCGGATCTAACGTGATCCAGCCAATCCAGCATCCAACTGTCTTCCCCCGATCTCTACTGACGAACGGCGGGCGCTACCTGGAGCCAACGTGACCCAGCCACTCCAGCATCCAACTGTCTTACCCCGGTCTCTACTGACGGACGGATGGCGCTACCCGGATCTAACGTGATCCAGCCAATCCAGCATCCAACTGTCTTCCACCGGACTCTACTGACGGACGGCGGGCGCTACCTGGAGCTAACGTGACCCAGCCTCTCCAGTATCCAGCTGTTTTCCGCCAGTTTGTACTGACGGAAGGCGCGCGCCACATGCAGCTAACGTGACGCAGTCTCTCCAGCATCCAACTGTCTTTCCCCGGTCTCTACTGGCGGACGGCGGGCGCTACCTGGAGCTAACCTGACCCAGCGACTCCAGCATCCAACTGTCTTCCCCCGGTCTCCACTGAAGGACGGCGGGCGCCAACTGGAACTAACCTGAACCAGCCACTTCAACTTCCAACTGTCTTCTCCCGGTCTCTACTGACGGACGGCGGGCGCTACATGGAGCTAACCTGTCCCAGCCACTTCAACATCCAACTGTCTTCCCCCGGTCTCTACTAACGGACGGCGGGCACTACCTGGAGCCAACGTGACCCAGCCACTCCAGCATCCAACTGTCTTCCCCCGGTCTCTACTGACGGACCGCGGGCACTACCTGGAGCCAACGTGACCCAGCCACTCCAGCATCCAATTGTCTTCCCCCGGTCTCTACTGACGGACCGCGGGCACTACCTGGAGCCAACGTGACCCAGCCACTCCAGCATCCAACTGTCTTCCCCCGGTCTCTACTGACGGACCGCAGGCGCTACCTGGAGCTAACGTTACCCAGCCACTCCAGCATCCAACTGTCTTCCCCCGGTCTCTACTGAAGGACGGCGGGCGCCAACTGGAACTAACCTGAACCAGCCACTTCAACATCCAACTGTCTTCCCCCGGTCTCTACTGACGGACGCCGGGCGCTACCTGGAGCTAACCTGACCCAGCCACTTCAACATCCAACTGTCTTCCCCCGGTCTCTACTAACGGACGGCGCGCATTACCTGGAGCCAACGTGACCCAGCCACTCCAGCATCCAACTGTCTTCCCCCGGTCTCTACTGACGGACCGCGGGCACTACCTGGAGCCAACGTGACCCAGCCTATCCAGTATCCAACTGTCTTCCCCCGGTCTCTACTAACGGACAGCGGGCGCTACCTGGAGCCAACTTGACCCAGCCACTCTAACATCCAACTGTCTTACCCCGGTCTCTACTAACGGACGGCGGGCGCCACCTGGAGCCAACGTGACCCAGCCACTCCAGCATCCAACTGTCTTCCCCCGGTCTCTACTAACGGACGGCGGGCGCTACCTGGAGCCAACGTGACCCAGCCACTCCGGTATCCAACTGTCTTGACCCGGTCTCTACTAACGGGCGGCGGGCGCTACCTGGAGCTAACCTGACCCAGCCACTCCAGCATCCAACTGTCTTCCCCCGGTTTCCACTGACGGACAGCGGGCGCTACCTGGAGCTAAAGTGACCCAGCCTATCCAGTATCCAACTGTCTTCCCCCGGTCTCTACTGACGGACAGCGGGCGCTACCTGGAGCTAACATGACGCAGCCATCCCAGTATCCAACTGTTTTCCCCCGGTCTCTACTGGCGCACAGCGGGCGCTACCTGGAGTTAACGTGACCCAGCCACTCCAGTATCCAACTGTCTTCCCCCGGTCTCTACTGACGGACGGCGGGCGCTACCTGGAGCTAACATGACGCAGCCACTCCAGTATCCAACTGGCTTTCCCGGTCTCTACTGACGGACGGCGGGCATTACCTGGAGCTAACGTGACGAAGCCTCTTCAATATCCAACTGTCTTCCCCCGGTTCTACTGACGGACGGCGGGCGCTACCTGAAGTTAACGTGACCTAGCCTATCCAGCATCCAACTGTCTTCCCCCGGTCTCTACTGAAGGACGGCGGGCGCCAACTGGAACTAACCTGAACCAGCCACTTCAACATCCAACTGTCTTCCCCCGGTCTCTACTGACGGACGCCGGGCGCTACCTGGAGCTAACCTGACCCAGCCACTTCAACATCCAACTGTCTTCCCCCGGTCTCTACTAACGGACGGCGGGCATTACCTGGAGCCAACGTGACCCAGCCACTCCAGCATCCAACTGTCTTCCCCCGGTCTCTACTGACGGACCGCGGGCACTACCTGGAGCCAACGTGACCCAGCCTATCCAGTATCCAACTGTCTTCCCCCGGTCTCTACTAACGGACAGCGGGCGCTACCTGGAGCCAACTTGACCCAGCCACTCCAACATCCAACTGTCTTACCCCGGTCTCTACTAACGGACGGCGGGCGCCACCTGGAGTCAACGTGACCCAGCCACTCCAGCATCCAAGATAAGATAAGATAAGATAAGATAAAGTTTTATTTAACGTCGGTATGTAAAAGTCGACAATAAACATTAGCACACGTGCTGTTGACCGACAATGATAAAATGACATGAGCGGATGAGATATATATACATATGACAATGACAATATAACAACCTTTGCATCTCATAAAACCTTACCCATTAGCTATGTTACATAATGTGCACGAATTACAATGACACAAGAACACATCCGAGGTTGACAGCGTTGTTTTAAATTCCTTGGCAGATTTGGCTAACTTCGTTTCCTTGTTGAGCATGTTCCATAGCTTGCTACCTTGATACTTCAATGAATTATGGCCATAAGCTGTTGTCTTAACGCGTGGCATACATATATTTGGCCCATTTTTTAAAATGTAATTGTTTTCCTTCACGTTATACATGTCATGAAGATAACTAGGCCCAATCTTGTTGATACTCTTGTAAACTTCTAATGATATGCAGCGCAATCGTTCAACATATAGCAATGGTCTATCCGCTCTCTTCCTCAACTCTGCGTATTCTGATCTAAAGTCATTAAACACATACCTCAATGCCCGCTCCTGTATCTTTTCAATTATACGCATATTTTTCATATCACAAAAATGCCATACAACGGGACAATAATTAAAATGTGAAAGAATAAAAGCATGAAATAACGTAAGTTTGCTATCAACATCCATTAATTTAGAAACTCTAGCTAAAACATTGAGACTTTTTTCCAGCCTTCTTGCATAAACTTGATATATGGTTGCCGAAAGTTAACCTAGCGTCCAGTTGAATACATAGTAGTGTTACTTCCTGTTGTGCTGCCAGTTCTGTTCCAGAAATCGAAAACGATCTGTGCTGACTTAATTCGTTTTTTTTTTCAAACACGATTGCCTGGTACTTACTTGGGTTCGCTTTCATGTAATTGTCGACGAACCACGTTGTTATCTCCGATAACGCCTTCTCTAGAGTTACTTTAACCTTCTTAAACTCCTTACCTTGAGCCGCCACAGTATTATCATCAGCATAATTATACTTATCGGTTCCCCGTGCGGTGGATACAAGCAGGTCATTCGTAAATACATTATACAGATGTGGACCAAAAACAGATCCCTGTGGTGCTCCTTTCTTGAGGGTAAGCCACTCGCTCCGATTATGTCCTAGTTTTACCCTCTGTTCGCGGTTCGTAAGATAGCTTGCAACTAGCGTACATGATTGTTTACTTATGCCATAAGCGTTCATCTTGGTAATCAATAATCTGTGTGGAAGACAATCGAATGCTTTTGAGAGATCCATTAGTATAGCTCCCATAACTTGATTATTATCTAATGCATTTTTGGAGTCTTCAACTAAGCGCATCAGTAGGCTTTGACAACTGTGTCCCTTTCTAAACCCAGATAGTCTGGGTGATAACCTGGGTTCCATAAAGGACATAAGCTGGTCACACAATATTTTTTCATATATCTTGGAGATACAGGGAAGAACACTTACTGGTCTGTAGTTTTCCTTATTTAAGTTGTCCTTCTTCTTGAAAATTGGTGTGACTTCAGCGTATTTTAGTTCTTTTGGAAACGTATTACAATTAATCGTCATATTTAACACATACCTTAATGGCTCACACAGGATGGCACCTCCAAGCCTCCAACTGTCTTCCCCCGGTCTCTACTAACGGACGGCGGGCGCTACCTGGAGCCAACGTGACCCAGCCACTCCGGTATCCAACTGTCTTGACCCGGTCTCTACTATCGGGCGGCGGGCGCTACCTGGAGCTAACCTGACCCAGCCACTCCAGCATCCAACTGTCTTCCCCCGGTTTCTACTGACGGACGGCGGGCGTTACCTGGAGCTAACGTGACCCAGCCTATCCAGTATCCAACTGTCTTCCCCCGGTCTCTACTGACGGACAGCGGGCGCTACCTGGAGCTAACATGACGCAGCCACTCCAGTATCCAACTGGCTTCCCCGGTCTCTACTGACGGACGGCGGGCATTACCTGGAGCTAACGTGACGCAGCCTATCCTGTATCCAACTGTCTTTCCCCGGTCTCTACTGACGGACGGCGGGCGCTACCTGGAGCCAACGTGACCCAGCCTATCCAGTATCCAACTGTCTTCCCCCGGTCTCTACTGAAGGACGGCAGGCGCCACCTGGAGCTAACGTGAGGCAGCCACTCCAGTATCCAACTGTCTTACCCCGGTCTCTATTGACGGACGGCGGGCGCTACCTGGAGCTAACGTGACCCAGCCTATCCAGTATCCAACTGTCTTCCAAACTACATAATGTATGGCAAGCCCAGAGCGAGTCCTACCTGCAGCATTGGCCTAACCGTTGCATGTTGACCATGGGTGTCTTTCACATTGACAAATAATAGTATGATGGTCTCTTTAAATTTAACTGTTGTCGATAATATGGCATTGCCTAAGTTGCGAGCTTACCCAAGTCAAGTCAGTCAAGTCAAGTATCATTTATTTAAACCCAAGTGTACAAAAATCTGGCAGACATACAAGTCGAGGAAAAAACAAAAATAAATAAATAAAACAAATTTAATAATAATGTAGTTCTTGAAGCTGCTATATCAACTGCATGCAGCAGTTGTGATAGCCTTAATTATAGCTGCTGTATCAGCTGGAGTCGCTCTAGTTTATATTCTTAAAGCTGCTTAATTATGCTGAAATATCTTACCTGTCTATAGAAATAAGGTTGTTATATATATGTGTTTTACTTAAAGAAGATGGATGGCCTAGTTGTTTAGCATTAATATATGGTCTTAGGATGATACACAGAGAAATACAAGAATAAGTAATTAATTGGGCCAATAATTCATGATATTATTTTATGATAGTTATTCTTTATTTATTTTTCTGTTACTTGTTCGGATAATATTTTATGATAATTATTCCTTATTTAATTTTTCTGTTAGTTTTTGCTCTTTACTTGTTACTATTTAGTTAATGAGATATTTTAAGCCAAGGTTAAAGCTGGTCATTGATTTATAGCAATTTTCCACCCATAAAAAATAGCATTGACAACCCGCTATTTTTTCAAAACATAGATGAGTGATATGGTTGTGAATAAATCTGAATTATCCTGAGGTGTCAAAAGTAGGCAAAATGTGTCAAAAATAGGAAATAGTAAGTCTTATGTGAACAATATATAATAAAATATTCTTAAAATATTTACAGTTTGGGTTTAAACTCTTGTTTAATTTCTCTCAATAAAACTCTTCAAATTATATATTTCAGGGGTGGAGGCATTCGAAATATAGGTTTGGAATCTAGAGACCAGAATTAAATTGTTATATTTAATAAGGCAAAAACTGCAGCTGAAATTTCGATGTCATAGAGATATGTGTCAGAAATAGGCGAAAGGTGTCAAATGTAAGGAAATAGTATATGAACAATATATACCGGTAATAAAATATTTACAGTTTTTGTTTAAAATCCTAATTAATTTGTCTCAAATAAACTCTTCAAATTAGAGCTATATATATTTCATGGGTGGAGGCATTTGAGATATAGGTTTGGAATCATAATAGAGACCAGAATGACTGGGACTCATGTCAAACAACAACCGTTTGAGTCGAGATTCGAACGCGTTCGCCAGGTTCGCATTTTCCGGATGTTAGCATCAGACGCCGTTCCGCTAGTAGCCGGGAGAAATGGTGAATAAAAATGTAATCAATGTTTTATAGTTTTCATAATCATAATTCTACCTTATTCGGACAAATAAAGCAATAAAATTATAATTGTAGGTCTATGTTCTGTTATATATTCTGGAACTTTCTGAAATGGCTCCTATTATCGCCTTGACTCGCGGCCATGACGCGCGGTTGACGTTTTTTTAAAGGGAACCGCTAGCCTGGCCTCTAACGCTGCTTTACCGATTCATATGATACCCAATTGTCTATCCTCTAAATTACAGAATTTTTCGTCCTATCTGTAGCTCACAATAAAATTTAGAAGTCACCGCCAGGCACGATTTCGCCGCCTACCCGGGCGGCAGCCCTTTTTGGAGGTGTATCCGCGATTGGCCAATCAGAAGGCGATACTCTAATTTATTCAAACCGGAAATTGCGCCTATTGTGTGAGCAAAACAAGAGCGCGTGATCATCGCTAATATAAATAGCTGCGATCCTAACTCCAATCATGGCATTGTTTCCGAGTCAATCGTCGCAAGACGAATATCAATTTGTTTGGACGGTACTTTTCCAAGAAACACTAAGATCATGGTCTACTGCGCGGCTTGGAACTGCCGCTGTTTATCTGTAAATCGCGGCCCTGATTTCTCTCTCCGCGAGTGATAACATAAGGCGGTGCCACATGAATAGTCACAATACGCGTCACTGCTCCCGGCAAAATGGTGCTCTGCTTGACATTGCTGGGGGCGGGTTGCCTTAATTTTTTTCTCCTTACCAGTCAGCCGAAACGAAGCGTTAACACTCCCCAATTTAATTTTAAGATGTAAACTTTCGGTGCAGATCGCGATTAAATTAGGTTGGACCCCCTGCTTTAATCGTATAGTATGGCAATTTATGGCAAGCCAAACATATCATTTTTGATATTTTACATTTTTTTTTATACGTTACCATAATAGCTCGCTAGAGCTCGCTGTTACTTCGAAACGTGTCTTTCAATCGGCGCTTCCCTTCCCGAATAAAACCGTTTTCTCAAACGCAATAACTTTTGCATTATCCAATCTCATTATATGCCCAATAATATCTACATCAGACTACTTGTGTAGTACGATGAGAACTTTCAGAACTCAAGCCATCCCAACTTGTCTTCCAGTAGGTCATATTCGAGCTGAACGGTTTCCCAGATCTCTATTAAATAGCCGTCCTTGACCCCATCTATGGTCAGTCGATACCAGTGGACCACATATAATTGCACGTTCAATCCCAAATCAATGATTTGCCAGATGTCTGTCCTTGAACCTAGCTGTGGCCCAATGCGTTGTTGCCAGTGTCTTTCAAACTATATAATGTATGACAAGCCCACTATGTCCTAAGTCGCAGGTTCAAACCCCAGCTGTGGAATTGTCGCTACCGGTGCAGGTTAACCATGGGTGTGTTACACAGTGACACATAATGGTATTATGAACACCATACACAAGTGACTACATCATTTACGGTTGTCGTGATGACATCGCGTCGTTCAAAATAAAATGTCATCGTAAATACACGAAAGTGGCTGTCTGTATAACAGGTCACCCGTATTCATTCCCTGGCTAAAAAATGCATAAATACCATGGAGTCACGTTTCGGCAAATATTTTCCACGAAATGGCCGCGATCGCCCTGACGATGATACTTTTAATGATACCAAGCTGTTTAACATCCACGTCATGTATGTTTATTCAGTACTTTGGCTGGCCTCCAGCCCTGGTACAAATTACAAAAGCATTCAACACAAAAAAAAACAGCAACACAACAATCCAAGTCAATAATCATCTCATCCACATTAATACCCCTGTTGTTCCCTTCTGCTAAATGCGGCAATAATAAACTTATAGATTCCGTATAGAGTTTTCTCGTCGGTTGCGCACATAAGTCGGATAAAATTTTCTTTTGATGGGTATTTGTAAAAGCTCTTATTGATATATTTCTCCCTAATATCTGTATAAAGCTGACACTTAAACATGAAGTGGAATTGGGTTTCAATTTCGTCGATACAAAATCTCTGACAATATGGACACAATCTTTCTTCTCTGGGTATATTAAGTTGTCTTCCTCTCTCAATCATAAGTTTACCGCTACTACATCTGAACCAGCTATACACCTTTCTCAACCTTGCACTCGTTACCACTGATAGATATCTCTCTGGGTTTAAAAGGGTTTTATACAGACAATATTCACCAGCTAGTTTCATATTTTCACACGCATTTACATACCAATTTTGCGATAAAACATCTGTTAATCTCTGCTTAACTTCCCTTATGAAGTACAGATGGTCCCCAACCTCTTGACTTAACCAGACAAAACCAAATCCGTATTTAAAAAGCCAATTCTTCACTTGCGATGCCCAGTTCTTTTTTGTTCTGCCTACACTATCATGGCTACATAACATTGTATAGGTGGCCTTGGTCAGTCTATCTTGTGGCATGTGCAGTAATTTGACCCAATATTTGATGACTTTAATTTCACAGTGAAAGCGTACCGGCAATCGCCCTAACTCACCAATAACTGCAGCATTTGACGTGGACCTGCTAACTCCCAGTATATATTTACAAAAATTTACATGTACATTTTCTATATAGCCGATACATTTCAGTCCCCAGATTTCCGCTCCGTACGTAATAATAGGTAGGGCCATGGTATCAAAGAGGTTTAACATTAAACTCGGCTCCAAGCCACCACATTGATAATCTAAGCTTTTAATCAATGCCGCCACCTTCACTGCTTGATCTGCTCTGCGCTTCTGTGTGGCAGTCCAAACCATTTTCGGCGTCATTATTATTCCCAGGTAATTATAAAACGAGACACTTTGTATAGGTTGTCCAGATAAAGTCCACCTTTCATTATTTCGCAGTGGGCCTCCATTCCTAAACACCATTACTTTGGTTTTGCTCATATTTACCGCCATGCCCCATTTTTCACAGTATTCCTCTAAGGTATGTATAGTTGCTTGCAGCCTACCGACGGTGTCCGCAAGGTTAGAGAGATCGTCAGCATACATCAATGCAACCAAGTTCGGGAACGTTTTGTCTAAAAATACACCATTACAGTTATTGCGGATCAGCATGTCAAAATACTCATTCACATACAGGATAAAGAGGAGCGGGCTGAGGAGACAGCCCTGTCGAGTACCTAGCGTACAGGTAAAAAAATCAGTCAGGCGATTGCGGCACTGAACACACGATCTAAGTTTGCCATATAAAGACATAAGCACCCTAAGGGTTCTGCCATGTAGGCCAAGCTGTTTGTATGCGATGTTACCCTTTGTCTATGAGAATATTTCTTTATGCTACCGCTCCACTGACAGGCGCTCTGTTGCATATTAGCACTGGGTGGGGGGGAGGGGGGCACTGTTGTACAAATCTGGAGGGGGGCGGGGGTGGTCCGCGGGTGCCTTCATGCTTGAGAGTTATGATATTTGTGATGAAAAAGAAACCGATGCAGAGCGGACATTAATGATGAAAAAGATACCCCTATAGAGCAAACTTGCGACCCGGGGGGGGGGGATCTGAAAATGCAAACGCAAAGAATTAGTCCTTCCGAGCGGATTTTGGCGGTAAAACGCCTCGATCGAGCGGATTTTGGAGGTAAAATGGTAAAGGGTCATTACCGTAGAACTACGCCCGCCCCCCGCCCCCAAACCCAGCAACGTATTAAGTACCCCCGCCCCCCACCGGGACTAAAACACACGTTATGAAATGATCTAGTTGACATGGCGTGCGCGTGGCTGGAACAATATATTTGTTCTATATTTGCACCGGCCACTTGCACTCCATGGCAACTAGAATAATTTCATTGCCTGTGGTTTAATATATTTGCTACTAACAGTGCGTCAGCTGCCAACCTGGGGGGGGGGGGGGGTACTTGATACAATGCTCGGTTTTAGGAAGGTTTCGTGGTTTCCCCCTCCACCCCTACCCACACACACACCCGGGTGAGTAATCAGGCGCTGTCACATTTACTGTCACCTCTGATCGCCAATTAACGTTATCATACCGGATAACATGTTGATTTATCACTGCAAACGTAAAAGTGTACATGTCCCTCAACCGGGTTTTCTCTTTCAACCTGCGTCCGTTCTCTATTTCACGTTTGTTTGTCCCTGCGCGCGGACGTATTCGCTTCGTTCTCATAACAAATCAGTGCACATTTACTTCGCAGCCGATAGATGGCGTTGCACAGAGCGCGTCACTTTGCAACGTATAGTAAGTGCACCCTCTTGTTATATTAGTAACACTCTTTGGTTTATAGCCCCATTCGTGTGTACATTACATAGCAGGTAGGTCCGTGTATATGCCGTCCATTCGTTTTCCGTTGATCATAAGAACTTCGTTATTAACGGCAGGTCTATTACCCAATATTGAGAATTGCCTGCGAAATATCTGTATTTTAAGCATTCACGCCCGATGTTGGCCTACATTTCAGAAGAACTATTTCAAACATATGTCCTAATTACCTTACACATTTTTGTAAAGCAACGTGAGTTATTAAGCTTGATACTAACACTCATATATTGGTCCCGAAATGTTACTTTGACACAGGTTACGATCATTTGTCCTGGCTCGGGTTTACTAAAGTAATCCAAGGCGGCGACAGAGGAACTCTCGCAAACGTCTAACTGGTATCGATGGATTGAAAAAGCAAGATGGCGGCAGTGTGAGACGTGGGTTTGGTGTGGTCTTGCTAATCGAAACAAATAGACGTTTAAAACATATCGCATAGGTCTATAATTGCGCAAATATATTGCCAAACACATGGGGAAAAAAAGGTACAGAACCAGAAGTGAGGATACGACGAACAAAAAGCATATTTGTGAAACTCCAACCCTAAATGAACTGAGCGACAATACAGTGACTGCACGTATGGCAACCAGCCAAACAAAGGACTCTGCCTCGGCGGACGCAGCGGATATCGCCAGTTCTCTGAAATCGATTCATACGAAATTCAATATCATTTCCGCTCAGCAGGATGTATGGACATGTGATTTACACGGGACTGACTTCATTACGGAAAGACTTGATTACTTCGAAAGTAACGAAAATCGAAATTTCGGACACATCCACCCACCCCCATGGTAGAGAGGTGCCACCGGCTCGGAGCAAGATCCCCAGGGAGCACATTTACTTCGTGACGCATGGTGAGGCCACAGATCTCGGCAAGGCTCGAGTAGCCGGAGACAAGCCGGTGCTGCTACCGGCCAGGACAATTTCCGTCATAGAGTGCACGACCAAACCTTTGGCGCGAGGGTTGACCTGCGAGGCGCTGGTAGAAACGTCTGCCGGAGATGTCCGCATTCCACAACTCCCTGGTGGATTGGCGTTAGGGCCGTCGCTCGTGCAGCTCTCGGATAGTGGAAGGGCACCCGTCCAGGTCGCCAATTTTGGAGACGAAGATCAATATCTACAGCCAAGAACTCCAATTGGAAGCGGGAGAAGCGCCACCTCCCAGCCGTATATAACTGTCCAAGATGTCAGCTCGAGCGAGATCGTAGTTAAGGCACGAGACACAAAGCGAGTGTCAACGTCTGCTCTTGACCACATTGTGTCCAAACTGAAGATTAGCCCGGATGTAAGCGGAGAGCAGTATGACGAGATTCTGGCAACCCTGAAGAAACACCAAACTGTCTTCTCTACGTCCGACAGTGACATCGGTGAATGATTGACAGCCTGGATCGGTCTGATGCGTCCAATGGCAACTATTGCTACGCAACGTTTCGCATACTGACCTTCAGTTAGCTTGCTTGATGGCCAGCGTAACTCGATCAACGGATACAAATAAAGGGGTGGCACTCATACCACAATTGGTCGTGTCGCCTCTAACGTTACAGTGTAACTGCAGTCTTCCTCCTTAGGAAAAACGTAACCACTACAAATTTTGCATTTGGAAAAACAACCTGACTCTTATGCAATACGAATCTTAGCATAACCGTCTTAGCATAACCGATCAAAACAACTGTCGTCAATGTAAAGTAATGACAGCACAGCAGCGCCATTTTGCGGTTTTGGCTATTTCTCGAGTTCCCCATTGCTCCGATGTAACTTAATTAGTAATACCTGGCAAAGATCGTTTCCCTCGTCTTCTCCATATTGCATGCGGGTTTTGACGCTGACACCGCCGCGCTGCTTAAACTTGGAATGCCACACACAGATGATCAAAGTCTTTTACGACGAAGAAGTGTGTTGGGCGGTTCGCTGGTTCCCCCTGGTCGACGCGTCTGGAGTACATGCACAGGCACGTGATCGAGAAGGTGGGTGGGGGGGGCTTACGTCGTGTCGATAAGGGACGATATCGTTTGTCTGAGTTAAGACTGCACCCGTGTGTCACCATTGCTATGTTATGAACAAAGTAACAGTGTATTAGACTAACATGTCGATGCACTGTGGTGTGAGTGTGTAAATTGAGTTGACACCTGAGAGAGATGTTTGTGATGTGAAGTGGGAGGGAGTGGTGTGTTAATGATCATATATATGACGTGCTCTAAAACTCCAATGGCAACAGCTACACATAAAGATTAGGCGGCTCAGAACACGCCCATCACATGGTAAAGACTCCAACGATTTTATATTATGTGGGGCCAGCCACTCCAACCCTAATGTTTACAGACCTACGCAACAGAGGGGGCTTTAGTCAGCGAACACACACTGGCTAGAGTGGGCATAGCTTTGAC
Organism: Arenicola marina; assembly: GCA_964019135.1. Taxonomy (NCBI): domain Eukaryota; kingdom Metazoa; phylum Annelida; class Polychaeta; family Arenicolidae; genus Arenicola; species Arenicola marina. The sequence continues at coordinate 13,147,348 of OZ025248.1, read as the reverse complement.
ACTTACATGAATAATCAATGCTGCCATGGTATGCATGATGTCATCAGCGGATAAGTAAAGAATGAAAAAAAAGTAAGCTTATATCTTTACACTTGATATTGATTGATTGTCTCAATATTGATATTCCACTCTTTGAACCGCGACAGCAAAATGATAGACCGCGCTTATCAAAACCCGTATATTGTATTGATTGTGATGTCAAAGCTAGAGTTGGCACTATCACTGGGGATCTTCAGACCAGGACGTAACACCCACCAGTGCGGAGTAAAGCCCAGGCTACCTCTCAAATGGATCGATTAAAGCAGCCGTAGGGACGCCGACTGCCCGGTATCGTGGCAGTTACCAACTCGAGACTTAGGTTTTAGACAGGTCCGGGAGGTGAGCTACTTGGAGACGGTCTTAGGATGAGGTCGCCATCGTGATCAACGAGAGGTAAGGGAAGGTACCGACCACAGGCGCCGCAGATCGACTGACACAGGCCGGGGGCGGGCGGTGGGGGGGGGGGGGGTCCGCAGTGTCAGTCGATCTGCGGCGATTGTGGTACAAACAAACCCTAACTACAAGATCACAACATTGCGTGAGAGAACCACTGGGCGCAGTTCTTGGTCATATGTCATTTTAGGGGTAATGGAACCAGCCTAGACAGTCACTTGGTAAACAGCCGCCATCGTCTCCCGACTGTCTGAATGTGTGTATTTGATTCACCTTGGGGATACACCCGGGTTGCCAAAGAAATACGCTCATTGTCAAGACCACTGTCAACAGCGTAAAGGATACCAAATACTATTCACTGTATGTATACAGGGCTAAATCTGCTCCGCCTTTGACGACGTCCACATCGGTTACTAATTCAAGTACATTACCTATCACAACTAAAATGTTTACTTAGTCACAAACCGACCACATTTGTGGTGAATTCATTAGAACTGGCATATGGCAATGGACCAGACCAGGTAAACAAATTGAGAAAAAAACATAACAGAGGGATATACATAAAGAAAAGAAAGACGAACGAAGGGTCATTGAATGAGTAGAGAAGAGAAGAAAATGTGTTGTAATTCTAAAATCAAGCCGTTGGGTCTAACGAACGCATAAATATTCAACATGTACCATTACAAACGCTGTATGTATTTCATTCCTTTGTTGTAGCACGACATCTGAACAGAAGACATCGACAGACTGACGATGGACAAAAAAATCAAGAAACGGCTGATACAGAGCGTGTCCTTTATCCAGGCCAATCTGCCCTTGACCTCTGACCTGCTGAAGTCACTCGTCAGTCACGAGGTCGTGACTAAGAAAGAGTTGAGTGTGATCAAGGTTGGTTGATTTAAGCACATGATTTAGGAGCCATGATTCCGGTAGCAACCCCCCACTCTTTACGAAGAAAGACATGGGATCTTTTTTCTGCGCAAACATTTGCACAGGTTACGGCTCGAACCATGAACCGGCCGTTGGGGGTTGCCTAGAAGAGGCACGACCCAGGTGAGGTACCGGGCCAGATTGACGGGGGGGGGGGGGGGGTGGCACAGGGGGCGTTCACTTATGTCTCTATTTGATGAATTGTATTCTCCAAAACATATAAAACAAGTTGACAAATGTTCGAATTAATACACGATCGTACTTATAAACCGTAGAATACGTCCAACACCGGTCCAATATTTACTTCTTTAGTTCTTTTCTAATTTCCATCATTATTTTACCAAGTAAGTTCATTCCTGACGGAAACTCGCTCTTTGTGATGGCTGTGTGGTCTGCCCTGAGTCCACTTCCCCACACCCGATCGGTTGTTGCTTCTGCCATTTGGGTCTTGCAATCCAAGATCGCGTGACGGAAATGGTCATTCTGCCTTGCTTTGATTCGTATTAGATGTCTCGTGACATCTTCTCTTTTGTCATCCCATGACTGTTAATTCTTTTGGCAGGTCTCTGCTACATTTTTTGGCTTCCACAGCGTGGCATGCTGCTTTTATCCTCTCTGCCAGTTCAGCTTTTCGAAGATCTTTTGCACGCTTCCATTGGGAAGCGTGTTCTGCACTCTTAGAACTTTCTCCAAAGACATATATGGATATCTGCCCTATACAGTCACATCCTCCTCCCTGTTAAGGGCCGGGCAATCTTTGTCACCAGCTTTGTGTCTATTTTTATCACACGCCTTGCATGTAACAGAAAGTTGTCCTTGGCGGTAAGCTTTACATCTCATTCCCACCACACGTATCTGGCCTGGTACCAGAGGGTCAATGGGGGCCTCGGCGTAGCAATACCGATCTCCATTTTTGTAGTCGGTTAGTTTGCCATCTGGATTTCGGGCTTTCGCGTACATGATTGCTGAAGTCAGCTTTACGGCTAGTTCTTCCAGTACCTTTGCAACTTCGTCATTATTCACTGACATTGACGGGTATTTTTTCCCTCTGTTCATAGGGGGTTACTTGTCTGGTTACATACGGGTTGTTATCATACAGGTCAACCTGTATGTCCTTTATCCGTAGGTGGCGGCGAACGAGCAGTTCGGCTCGGTCAGCTTTGGTCGTCATGTAAATCCGCTTGCAATCTCGCCTGGTTATCTCAGGGGCCTGGGCGCCGTCAGGCGTGTGGCCAGTAGCCTTCCTCACGGCTTCACAGACCTCGTATATTGCAGGTGGATTTTGTTTCCGGTTTCAAGAAGCTCGGCAAAGTCGCTGCCTTGAAAGAAAATCGGCTCAATTATATTGAGCAGATTTGTTGGTTCCGCAGGGTGCAGCAATCCGTGTTTGCAATCCGAGCTGAAATGTACAGCGCTCGATATGTCAATACGCTTGTCAACGAAATGCGGGTGCATATAACAAAAAAAAGTACAATAGTCGTCGAAATATGACGGGAAAATGTAAAAACCTCGCATATACGAGGCTTGCAGTGCGTAGAGTGTAATCCAGTGTAATCTCTATATCCTCATGCAACATAACATGTCATAAATCTCCGTAATATCTGTGTAAACCCAGAGCAATGTTGAAACTGTGTTCACCTTGCCAGGCACAGCTTATTTTTTCAAAATACTTAGTATTTAAGGATAAACGCACTTCGGTACCTTCGGTATTATCAAAAACTAACACAAATCTCCAGGCAGGCCTTACGATTGATCAATGGGACCCATATTTCATTTATTCCAAGCTACTATATGTAACATGAGCACTGCACCAATATCGTTCACACAAATAATAAGCCATTTGTTTTTTCACCACATTCCCCCTGACAGAAAGAAGAGACAGCGAGTGGCAAGGTTCTGGAGCTGATTTGTCTTCTAAAGCGCAAAAATAATAGTTCGTACAAATCCTTCATAGAGGTGCTGGAGTCGTTTGACTGCCGGACAGTGCTGACTGTACTGAAGCCCGATGCCGTGTGGACGGAGGCCTTGAGAGTGAATGCCAGGACGGGGTCGGGGGCGGGGACGAGGGCGGGGGCCAGGACGGGGGCGGGGGCGGGGGCCAGGGCGAAGGAGGGGGCCAGGACGGGGTTGGGGGCGGGCGTGGCGTCTGAGGAGCCACCAGCCGCCGACCCCCGCATCATCGACCGCCTGAAGACGTCCCTGGGGAAGTCCCTGGGGTGGGTAAAGCCTGGCACTCTAGACCAGCTCGCCGCGGGCCTCGTCCTCAAGGAGGTTTACAGGGATGAGATCGAGAGATTGTGGGACAAATTGCGACCGTTACAAGACAAGTTAACGGCTACACAGCGCCGGCTGACAAGCGATTTACCAGACACGTCAAAGCGGACAACTAAAGCACCCCAGGGACAGCCGCCCGCCTCCTCCTCCTCCTCGTCGTCCGGCAGCGACAGCCCAACCCCGAAAGCGTCGTCCCGTGAGGGGCCGTCGGGGGGCGCCACCAGAACCCGGGAGCGGGGTGGTCCTCCGGGGTCCACCGGCGCGGCTCCCGGGGCCCTAGCCCGCAGCAGGACCGAGTGGGAGGCCATTTTGCAGCAGAAGGCCGCAGCGATCCAGAAGAAGGACAAGGAATACGCCGTTCTGCGGCAGATGTTCGTGGATGTCACCAACGATCTGAGCAGAGTCCTAAAGCAGAACAGCACATACATCGACAACCTCGGTCAGGTGCACGAGATGCTCCAGGGCAGAGTGGCCACGTCCTCCACCCAAGAGCTGGAGGGCCAACACAAGATGGAAGGCCTGGAGGGAGAACTAGGGGACGCTGAGCAGAAAATCAAGACACTAGAGCTCGATCTGGAACGCATCCAAAGCGATCTGAGAGCCCGGGAGGTCGAGCTGCATGCACTGGTCGAACGCGAGAAGCGGTACAAGATGGAGCTGGGTCTGGACGAAGAGGCTGATGCGGAGGATATAGTGAAGCGGATTGAGGATCTCCAGGAGAGCGGGGCGAGGCCTGCGGCGGAGCTGGACGAGGTGAGGAGCGAGATGGCGCGTATCCTGCTGGAAAAGGACAACACCAAACAGCAGCTGGTGACCTTGACGAGAGAGATGAATAACATAGAGTTCCACATCCGCCAGCAGAAGCAAACCATCAAGAGACTCAGCCGCAGTGAAACCACCTGCGCCGTGCTCAGCAAGACCAAGACTGTCCTGGGGGCGGCGGCCGGTATGGGTGCTGGCGGCGGCGGAGGGGCCGGAGGAACCGGAGGGGCCGGCGGCAGTGGATGGGACAGCCGGGTTAAGCTCCCTCCCTTGGACACCGCCGGCCCTCTGCTCATTAGCTCCCCGCGGTATTGCATGTTCTGTCACGTGGGTGGCGACCCGGCCAAGACGACGAGGTGCCGTGTGCACTTCAAGCCGCTGCGCAACCGGAAGTGGACGTGCTGCGGGGGTGATTGTAATGGGGGCGCCGGCTGTCTCGTGGTGCCCCACTTCTACATCCAGATAACGTCGGACAAGAGGGTGCTGCTGACGGACGGGGAGCGCTACCTGGAGCTAAAGTGACCCAGCCTCTCCAGTATCCAACTGTCTTCCCCCGGTCTCTACTGACGGACGGCGGGCGCTACCTGGAGCTAACCTGACAGAGCCACTCCAGCATACAACTGTCTTCCCCCAGTTTCCACAGATGGACGGCGGGCGCCACCTAGAGCTACCGTGACCCAGTCTCTCCAGCATCCAACTGCCTTTCCCCGGTCTCTACTGAGGACGGCGGGCGCTACCTGGAGCTAACATGACCCAGCCACTCCAGCATACAACTGTCTTCCCCCAGTTTCCACAGATGGACGGCGGGCGCCACCTAGAGCTACCGCGACCCAGTCTCTCCAGCATCCAACTGTCTTTCCCCGGTCTCTACTGACGGAGGGCGGGCGCTACCCGGATCTAACGTGACCCAGCCAATCCAGCATCCAACTGTCTTCCCCCGGTTTCCTTTGACGGATATCGGGCGCTACCCGGATCTAACGTGACCCAGCCAATCCAGTATCCAACTGTCTTCCCCGGACTCTACTGACGGACGGCGGGCGCTACCTGGAGCTAACGTGACACAGCCACTCCAGCATCCAACGGTCTTCCCCCGGTCTCTACTGACGGACGACGGGCGTCACCTAGAGCTAACCTGACCCAGCCACTCTAGTATCCAACTGTCTTTCCCCGGACTCTACTAACGGACGGCCGGCACTACCTGGAGCTAACCTGACCCAGCCACTCCAGTATCCAACTGTCTTCCCCCAGTCTCTACTAACGGACGGCGGGCGCTACTTGAAGCTAACGTGACCCAGCCACTCCAACATCCAACTGTCTTACCCCGGTCTCTACTGACGGACGGCGGGCGCTACCTGGAACTAACCTGACCAGGCCACTCCAGCATCCAACTGTCTTCCCCCGGTCTCTACTAACGGACGGCGGGCGCTACCTGGAGCCAACGTGACCCAGCCACTCCAGCATCCAACTGTCTTACCCCGGTCTCTACTAACGGACGGCGGGTGCTACCTGGAGCCAACCTGACCCAGCCACTCCAACATCCAACTCTCTTCCCCCGGTCTCTACTAACGGACGGCGGGCGCTGCCTGGAGCCAACGTGACCCAGCCACTCCAGCATCCAACTGCCTTCCCCCGGTCTCTACTGACGGACGGCGGGCGCTACCTGGAGCTAACCTGACCAAGCCACTCCAGCATCCAACTGTCTTTCCCCGGTCTCTACTGACGGACGGCGGGCGCTACCTGGAGCCAACGTGACCCAGCCACTCCAGCATCCAACTGTCTTCCCCCGGTCTCTACTGACGGACGGCGGGCGCTACTTGGAGCTAACCTGACCCAGCAACTCCAGCATCCAACTGTCTTCCCCCGGTCTCTACTGACGGACCGCAGGCGCTACCTGGAGCTAACGTGACCCAGCCACTCCAGCATCCAACTGTCTTCCCCCGGTCTCTACTGACGGACCGCGGGCACTACCTGGAGCCAACGTGACCCAGCCGCTCCAGCATCCAACTGTCTTCCCCCGGTCTCTACTGACGGACCGCAGGCGCTACCTGGAGCTAACGTGACCCAGCCACTCCAGTATCCAACTGTCTTCCCCCGGTTTCTACTGACGGACGGCGGGCGCTACCTGAAGCTAACCTGACCCAGCGACTCCAGCATCCAACTGTCTTACCCCGGTCTCTACTGAAGGACGGCGGGCGCCAACTGGAACTACCCTGAACCAGCCACTTCAACATCCAACTGTCTTCCCCCGGTCTCTACTGACGGACGCCGGGCGCTACCTGGAGCTAACCTGACCCAGCCACTTCAACATCTAACTGTCTTCCCCCGGTCTCTACTAACGGACGGCGGGCGCTACCTGGAGCCAACGTGACCCAGCCACTCCAGCATCCAACTGTCTTCCCCCGGTTTCTACTAACGGACGGCGGGCACTACCTGGAGCCAACTTGACCCGGCCACTCCAACATCCAACTGTCTTCCCCCGGTCTCTACTGACGGACGGCGGGCGCTACCTGGAGCCAACGTGACGTAGCCTCTCCAGCAACCAACTGTTTTCCCCCGGTCTCTACTAACGGACGGCGGGCGCTACCTGGAGCCAACGTGACCCAGCCACTCCAGCATTCAACGGTCTTACCCCGGTCTCTACTGACGGACGGCGGGCCCTACCTGCAGCTAACGTGACCCAGCCACTCCAGGATCCAACTGTCTTACCCCGGTGTCTACTAACGGACGGCGGGCGCTACCTGGAGCCAACGTGACCCAGCCACTCCAGCATCCAACTGTCTTACCCCGGTCTCTACTGACGGACGCCGGGCGATACCTGGAGCTAACGTGACCCAGCCACTCCGGCATCCAACTGTCTTACACCGGTCTCTACTAACGGACGGCGGGCGCCACCTGGAGCCAACGTGACCCTGCCACTCTAGCATCCAACTGTCTTCCCCCGGTCACCTGGAGCTAACTTGACGCAGCCACTCCAGCATCCAACTGTCTTTCCCCGGACTCTACTAACGGACGGCGGGCTTTACCTGGAGCTAACCTGACCCAGCCACTCCAGCATCCAACTGTCTTCCCCCGGTCTCTACTGACGGACGGATGGCGCTACCCGGATCTAACGTGATCCAGCCAATCCAGCATCCACCTGTCTTCCCCCGGACTCTACTGACGGACGGCGGGCGCTACCTGGAGCTACCGTGACCCAGCCACTCCAGTATCCAACTGTCTTCCCCCGGTTTCTACTGACGGAAGGCGCGCGCCACCTGCAGCTGACGTGACGCAGTCTCTCCAGCATCCAACTGTCTTCCCCCGGTCTCTACTGACGGACCGCGGGCACTACTTGGAGCCAACGTGACCCAGCCACTCCAGCATCCAACTGTCTTCCCCCGGTCTCTACTGACGGACCGCAGGCGCTACCTGGAGCTAACGTGACCCAGCCACTCCAGTATCCAACCGTCTTCCCCCGGTTTCTACTGACGGACGGCGCGCGCCACCTGCAGCTAACGTGACGCAGTCTCTCCAGCATCCAACTGTCTTTCCCCGGTCTCTACTGACGGACGGCGGGCGCTACCTGGAGCTAACGTGACTCAGCCACTCCAGTATCCAACTGTCTTCCCCCGGTCTCTACTGACGGACGGCGGGCGCTACCTGGAGCTAACCTGACCCAGCGACTCCAGCATCCAACTGTCTTACCCCGGTCTCTACTGAAGGACGGCGGGCGCCAACTGGAACTAACCTGAACTAGCCACTTCAACATCCAACTGTCTTCCCCCGGTCTCTACTGACGGACGCCGGGCGCTACCTGGAGCTAACCTGACCCAGCCACTTCAACATCTAACTGTCTTCCCCCGGTCTCCACTAACGGACGGCGGGCACTACCTGGAGCCAACTTGATCCAGCCACTCTAACATCCAACTGTCTTCCCCCGGTCTCTACTGACGGACGGCGGGCGCTACCTGGAGCCAACGTGACCTAGCCATTCCAGCATCCAACTGTCTTCCCCCGGTCTCTTCTAACGGACGGCGGGCTTTACCTGGAGCTAACCTGACCCAGCCACTCTAGTATCCAACTGTCTTTCCCCGGACTCTACTAACGGACGGCGGGCTTTACCTGGAGCTAACCTGACCCAGCCACTCCAGCATCCAACTGTCTTCCCCCGGTCTCTACTGACGGACGGATGGCGCTACCCAGATCTAACGTGATCCAGCCAATCCAGCATCCACCTGTCTTCCCCCGGACTCTACTGACGGACGGCGGGCGCTACCTGGAGCTACCGTGACCCAGCCACTCCAGTATCCAACTGTCTTCCCCCGGTTTCTACTGACGGAAGGCGCGCGCCACCTGCGGCTAACGTGACGCAGTCTCTCCAGCATCCAACTGTCTTCCCCCGGTCTCTACTGACGGACCGCGGGCACTACCTGGAGCCAACGTGACCCAGCCACTCCAGCATCCAACTGTCTTCCCCCGGTCTCTACTGACGGACCGCAGGCGCTACCTGGAGCTAACGTGACCCAGCCACTCCAGTATCCAACTGTCTTCCCCCGGTTTCTACTGACGGACGGCGCGCGCCACCTGCAGCTAACGTGACGCAGTCTCTCCAGCATCCAACTGTCTTTGCCCGGTCTCTACTGACGGACCGCAGGCGCTACCTGGAGCTAACGTGACCCAGCCACTCCAGTATCCAACCGTCTTCCCCCGGTCTCTACTGACGGACGGCGGGCGCTACCTGGAGCTAACCTGACCCAGCGACTCCAGCATCCAACTGTCTTACCCCGGTCTCTACTGAAGGACGGCGGGCGCCAACTGGAACTAACCTGAACCAGCCACTTCATCATCCAACTGTCTTCCCCCGGTTTCTACTGACGGACGCCGGGCGCTACCTGGAGCTAACCTGACCCAGCCACTTCAACATCTAACTGTCTTCCCCCGGTCTCCACTAACGGACGGCGGGCACTACCTGGAGCCAACTTGATCCAGCCACTCCAACATCCAACTGTCTTCCCCCGGTCTCTACTGACGGACGGCGGGCGCTACCTGGAGCCAACGTGACCTAGCCTCTCCAGCATCCAACTGTTTTCCTCCGGTCTCTACTAACGGACGGCGGGCGCTACCTGGAGCCAACGTGACCCAGCTACTCCAGCATCCAACTGTCTTACCCCGGTCTCTACTGACGGACGGCGGGCGCTACCTGCAGCTAACGTGACCCAGCCACTCCAGGATCCAACTGTCTTACCCCGGTCTCTACTAACGGACGGCGGGCGCTACATGGAGCCAACGTGACCCAGCCACTCCAGCATCCAACTGTCTTACCCCGGTCTCTACTGACGGACGCCGGGCGATACCTGGAGCCAACGTGACCCAGCCACTCCAGCCTCCAACTGTCTTACCCCGGTCTCTACTAACGGACGGCGGGCGCCACCTGGAGCCAACGTGACCCAGCCACTCTAGCATCCAACTGTCTTCCCCCGGTCACCTGGAGCTAACTTGACGCAGCCACTCCAGTATCCAACTGTCTTACCCCGGTCTCTACTGACGGACGGTGGGCGCTACCTGGAGCTAGCGTGACGCAGCCTATCCAGCATCCAACTGTCTTCCCCCGGTCTCTACTAACGGACGGCGGGCTTTACCTGGAGCTAACCTGACCCAGCCACTCTAGTATCCAACTGTCTTTCCCCGGACTCTACTAACGGACGGCGGGCTTTACCTGGAGCTACCCTGACCCAGCCACTCCAGCATCCAGCTGTCTTCCCCCGGTCTCTACTGACGGACGGCGGGCGCTACCTGGAGCTAACGTGACCCAGCCACTCCAGTATCCAACTGTCTTCCCCCGGTTTCTACTGACGGAAGGCGCGCGCCACCTGCAGCTAACGTGACGCAGTCTCTCCAGCATCCAACTGTCTTTCCCCGGTCTCTACTGGCGGACGGCGGGCGCTACCTGGAGCTAACCTGACCCAGCGACTCCAGCATCCAACTGTCTTCCCCCGGTCTCCACTGAAGGACGGCGGGCGCCAACTGGAACTAACCTGAACCAGCAACTTCAACTTCCAACTGTCTTCTCCCGGTCTCTACTGACGGACCGCGGGCGCTACCTGGAGCTAACCTGACCCAGCCACTTCAACATCCAACTGTCTTCCCCCGGTCTCCACTAACGGACGGCGGGCACTACCTGGAGCCAACGTGACCCAGCCACTCCAGCATTTAACTGTCTTCCCCCGGTCTCTACTGACGGACCGCGGGCACTACCTGGAGCCAACGTGACCCAGCCACTCCAGCATCCAACTGTCTTCCCCCGGTCTCTACTGACGGACCGCGGGCACTACCTGGAGCCAACGTGACCCAGCCACTCCAGCATCCAACTGTCTTCCCCCGGTCTCTACTGACGGACCGCAGGCGCTGCCTGGAGCTAACGTGACCCAGCCACTCCAATATCCAACTGTCTTCCCCCGGTTTCTACTGACGGACGGCGCGCGCCACCTGCAGCTAACGTGACGCAGTCTCTCCAGCATCCAACTGTCTTTCCCCGGTCTCTACTAACGGACGGCGGGCGCTGCCTGGAGCTAACCTGACCCAGCGACTCCAGCATCCAACTGTCTTCCCCCGGTCTTTCCTGACGGACGTCGGGCGCTACCTGGAGCTAACCTGACCCAGCCACTTCAACATCCAACTGTCTTCCCCCGGTCTCTACTAACGGACGGCGGGCACTACCTGGAGCCAACGTGACCCAGCCACTCCAGCATCCAACTGTCTTCCCCCGGTCTCTACTGACGGACCGCGGGCACTACCTGGAGCCAACGTGACCCAGCCACTCCAGCATCCAACTGTCTTCCCCCGGTCTCTACTGACGGACCGCGGGCACTACCTGGAGCCAACGTGACCCAGCCACTCCAGCATCCAACTGTCTTCCCCCGGTCTCTACTGACGGACCGCAGGCGCTGCCTGGAGCTAACGTGACCCAGCCACTCCAATATCCAACTGTCTTCCCCCGGTTTCTACTGACGGACGGCGCGCGCCACCTGCAGCTAACGTGACGCAGTCTCTCCAGCATCCAACTGTCTTTCCCCGGTCTCTACTAACGGACGGCGGGCGCTGCCTGGAGCTAACCTGACCCAGCGACTCCAGCATCCAACTGTCTTCCCCCGGTCTCTACTGACGGACGTCGGGCGCTACCTGGAGCTAACCTGACCCAGCCACTCCAGCATCCAACTGTCTTCCCCCGGTCTCTACTGACGGACCGCGGGCACTACCTGGAGCCAACGTGACCCAGCCACTCCAGCACCCAACTGTCTTACCCCGGTCTCTACTAACGGACGGCGGGCGTTACCTGGAGCTGACCGGACCCAGCGACTCCAGCATCCAACTGTCTTACCCCGGTCTCTACTGAAGGACGGCGGGCGCCAACTCGAACTAACCTGAACCAGCCACTTCAACATCCAACTGTCTTCCCCCGGTCTCTACTGACGGACGGCAGGCGCTACCTGGATCTAACTTGACGCAGCCACTCCAGTATCCAACTGTCTTACCCCGGTCTCTACTGACCGACGGCGGGCGCTACCTGGAGCTAGCGTGACGCAGCCTATCCAGCATCCAACTGTCTTCCCCCGGTCTCTACTAACGGACGGCGGGCTTTACCTGGAGCTAACCTGACCCAGCCACTCTAGTATCCAGCTGTCTTTCCCCGGACTCTACTAAGGGACGGCGGGCTTTACCTGGAGTTAACCTGACCCAGCCACTCCAGCATCCAACTGTCTTCCCCCGGTCTCTACTGACGGACGGATGGCGCTACCCGGATCTAACGTGATCCAGACAATCCAGCATCCAACTGTCTTCCCCCGGACTCTACTGACGGACGGCGGGCGCTACCTGGAGCTAGCGTGACGCAGCCTGTCCAGCATCCAACTGTCTTTCCCCGGACTCTACTAACGGACGGCGGGCTTTACCTGGAGTTAACCTGACCCAGTCTCTCCAGCATCCAACTGTCTTTCCCCGGTCTCTACTGGCGGACGGCGGGCGCTACCTGGAGCTAACCTGACCCAGCAACTCCAGCATCCAACTGTCTTGCCCCGGTCTAGACTGAAGGACGGCGGCCGCCAACTGGAACTAACCTGAACCAGCCACTTCAACTTCCAACTGTCTTCTCCCGGTCTCTATTGACGGACCGCGGGCGCTGCCTGGAGCTAACCTGACCCACCCACTCCAACATCCAACCGTCTTCCCCCGGTCTCTACTAACGGACGGCGGGCACTACCTGGAGCCAACGTGACCCAGCCACTCCAGCATCCAACTGTCTTCCCCCGGTCTCGACTGACTGACCGCGGGCACTACCTGGAGCCAACGTGACCCAGCCACTATAACATCCAACTGTCTTCCCCCGGTCTCTACTGACGGACCGCGGGCACTACCTGGAGCCAACGTGACCCAGCGACTCCAGCATCCAACTGTCTTCCCCCGGTCTCTACTGACGGACCGCGGGCACTACCTGGAGCCAACGTGACCCAGCCACTCCAGCATCCAACTGTCTTCCCCCGGTCTCTACTGACGGACCGCAGGCGCTACCTGGAGCTAACGTGACCCAGCTACTCCAGTATCCAACTGTCTTCCCCCGGTCTCTACTGACGGACGGCGGGCGCTACCTGGAGCTAACGTGACGCAGCCACTCCAGGATCCAACTGTCTTTCCCCGGTCTCTACTAACGGACGACGGGCGTCACCTAGAGCTAACGTGACCCAGCCACTCTAGCATCCAACTGTCTTTCCCCGGTCTCTACTAACGGACGACGGGCGTCACCTAGAGCTAACGTGACCCAGCCACTCTAGCATCCAACTGTCTTGTCCCGGTCTCTACTGACGGACAGCGGGCGCTACCTGGAGCTAACCTGACCCAGCGACTCCAGCATCCAACTGTCTTACCCCGGTCTCTACTGAAGGACGGCGGGCGCCAACTGGAACTAACCTGAACCAGCCACTTCAACATCCAACTGTCTTCCCCCGGTCTCTACTGACGGACGCCGGGCGCTACCTGGAGCTAACCTGACCCACCCACTTCAACATCCAACTGTCTTCCCCCGGTCTCTACTAACGGACGGCGGGCACTACCTGGAGCCAACGTGACCCAGCCACTCCAGCATCCAACTGTCTTCCCCCGGTCTCTACTGACGGACCGCGGGCGCTACCTGGAGCCAACTTGACCCAGCCACTCCAACATCCAACTGTCTTACCCCGGTCTCTACTGACGGACGCCGGGCGATACCTGGAGCCAACGTGACCCAGCCACTCCAGCATCCAACTGTCTTCCCCGGTCTCTACTAACGGACGGCGGGCGCTACCTGGAGCCAACGTGACCCAGCCACTCCAGCACCCAACTGTCTTACCCCGGTCTCTACTAACGGACGGCGGGCGCCACCTGGAGCCAACGTGACCCAGCCACTCTAGCATCCAACTGTCTTCCCCCGGTCACCTGGGGCTACCTTGACGCAGCCACTCCAGCATCCAAATGTCTTCCCCCGATCTCTACTGACGGACGGCAGGCGCTACCTGGATCTAACTTGACGCAGCCACTCCAGTATCCAACTGTCTTACCCCGGTCTCTACTGACGGACGGCGGGCGCTACCTGGAGCTAACCTGACCCACCCACTTCAACATCCAACTGTCTTCCCCCGGTCTCTACTGACGGACGCCGGGCGCTACCTGGAGCTAACCTGACCCACCCACTTCAACATCCAACTGTCTTCCCCCGGTCTCTACTAACGGACGGCGGGCACTACCTGGAGCCAACGTGACCCAGCCACTCCAGCATCCAACTGTCTTCCCCCGGTCTCTACTGACGGACCGCGGGCGCTACCTGGAGCCAACTTGACCCAGCCACTCCAACATCCAACTGTCTTACCCCGGTCTCTACTGACGGACGCCGGGCGATACCTGGAGCCAACGTGACCCAGCCACTCCAGCATCCAACTGTCTTCCCCGGTCTCTACTAACGGACGGCGGGCGCTACCTGGAGCCAACGTGACCCAGCCACTCCAGCACCCAACTGTCTTACCCCGGTCTCTACTAACGAACGGCGGGCGCCACCTGGAGCCAACGTGACCCAGCCACTCTAGCATCCAACTGTCTTCCCCCGGTCACCTGGGGCTACCTTGACGCAGCCACTCCAGTATCCAACTGTCTTACCCCGGTCTCTACTGACGGACGGTGGGCGCTACCTGGAGCTAGCGTGACGCAGCCTATCCAGCATCCAAATGTCTTCCCCCGATCTCTACTGACGGACGGCAGGCGCTACCTGGATCTAACTTGACGCAGCCACTCCAGTATCCAACTGTCTTACCCCGGTCTCTACTAACGGACGGCGGGCTTTACCTGGAGCTAACCTGACCCAGCCACTCGAGTATCCAACTGTCTTTCCCCGGACTCTACTAACGGACGGCGGGCTTTACCTGGAGCTAACCTGACCCAGCCACTCCAGCATCCAACTGTCTTCCCCCGGTCTCTACTGACGGACGGATGGCGCTACCCGGATCTAACGGGATCCAGCCAATCCGGCATCCAACTGTCTTCCCCCGGACTCTACTGACGGACGGCGGGCGCTACCTGGAGCTAACGTGACCCAGCCACTCCAGTATCCAACTGTCTTCCCCCGGTCTCTACTGACGGACAGCGGGCGCTACCTGGAGCTAACCTGACCCAGCCACTCCAACATCCAACTGTCTTACCCCGGTCTCTACTAACGGACGGCGGGCGATACCTGGAGCCAACGTGACCCAGCCACTCCAGTATCCAACTGTCTTCCCCCTGTTTCTACTGACAGAAGGCGCGCGCCACCTGCAGCTAACGTGACGCAGTCTCTCCAGCATCTAACTGTCTTCCACCGGTCTCCACTGAAGGACGGCGGTGGCCATCTTGAACTAACCTGAACCAGCCACTTCCACTTCCAACTGTCTTCTCCCGGTCTCTACTGACGGACCGCGGGCGCTACCTGGAGCTAACCTGACCAAGCCACTTCCACATCCAACTGTCTTCCCCAGGTCTCTACTAACGGACGGCGGGCACTACCTGGAGCCCACGTGACCCAGCCACTCCAGCATCCAACTGTCTTCCCCCGGTCTCTACTGACGGACCGCGGGCACTACCTGGAGCCAACGTGACCCAGCCACTCCAGCATCCAACTGTCTTCCCCCGGTCTATACTGACGGACCGCGGGCACTACCTGGAGCCAACGTGACCCAGCCACTCCAGCATCCAACTGTCTTCCCAAGGTCTCTACTGACGGACGGCGCGCGCCACCTGCAGCTAACGTGACGCAGTCTCTCCAGCATCCAACTGTCTTTCCCCGGTCTCTACTAACGGACGGCGGGCGCTACCTGGAGCTAACCTGACCCAGCGACTCCAGCATCCAACTTTCTGACCCCGGTCTCTACTGAAGGACGGCGGGCGCCAACCGGAACTAACCTGAACCAGCCACTTCAACATCCAACTGTCTTCCCCAGGTCTCTACTGACGGACGCCGGGCGCTACCTGGAGCTAACCTGACCCAGCCACTCCAACATCCAACTGTCTTACCCCGGTCTCTACTAACGGACGGCGGGCGCTACCTGGAGCCAACGTGACCCAGCCACTCCATCATCCAACTGTCTTACCCCGGTCTCTACTGACGGACGCCGGGCGATACCTGGAGCCAACGTGACCCAGCCACTCCAGCATCCAACTGTCTTCCCCCGGTCTCTACTAACGGACGGCGGGCGCTACCTGGAGCCAACGTGACCCAGCCACTCCAGCATCCAACTGTTTTCTCCCGGTCTCTACTAACGGACGGCGGGCGCTACCTGGAGCCAACGTGACCCAGCCACTCCAGCATCCAACTGTCTTACCCCGGTCTCTACTAACGGACGGCGGGTGCCACCTGGAGCCAACGTGACCCAGCCACTCTAGCATCCAACTGTCTTCCCCCGGTCACCGGGAGCTAACTGGACGCAGCCACTCCAGTATCCAACTGTCTTACCCCGATCTCTACTGACGGACGGTGGGCGCTACCTGGAGCTAGCGTGACGCAGCCTATCCAGCATCCAAATGTCTTTCCCCGATCTCTACTGACGGACGGCAGGCGCTACCTGGATCTAACTTGACGCCGCCACTCCAGTATCCAACTGTCTTACCCCGGTCTCCACTGACGGACGGCGGGCGCTACCTGGAGCTAGCGTGACGCCGCCTATGCAGCATCCAATAGTCTTCCCCCGGTCTCTACTGACGGCCGACGGGCGTCACCTAGAGCTAACCTGACCCAGCCACTCTAGTATCCAACTGTCTTTCCCCGGACTCTACTAACGGACGGCGGGCTTTACCTGGAGCTAACCTGACCCAGCCACTCCAGCATCCAACTGTCTTCCCCTGGTCTCTACTGACGGACCGCGGGCACTACCTGGAGCCAACGTGACCCAGCCACTCCAGCATCCAACTGTCTTCCCCCGGTCCCTACTAACGGACATCGGGCGCTACCTGGAGCCAACTTGACCCAGCCACTCCAACATCCAACTGTCTTACCCCGGTCTCTACTAACGGACGACGGGCGTCACCTAGAGCTAACCTGACCCAGCCACTCTAGTATCCAACTGTCTTTCCCCGGACTCTACTAACGGACGGCGGGCTTTACCTGGAGCTAACCTGACCCAGCCACTCCAGTATCCAACTGTCTTCCCCCGGTCTCTACTAACGGACGGCGGGCCCTACTTGGAGATAACCTGACCCAGCCACTCCAACATCCAACTGTCTTACCCCGGTTTCTACTGACGGACGGCGGGCGCTACCTGGGGCTAACCTGAACGAGCCACTCCAGCATCCAACTGTCTTACCCCGGTCTCTACTGACGAACGGCGGGTGCTACCTGGAGCCAACCTGACCCAGCCACTCCAACATCCAACTCTCTTCCCCCGGTCTCTACTAACGGACGGCGGGCGCTTCCTGGAGCCAACGTGACCCAGCCACTCCAGCATCCAACTGTCTTCCCCCGGTCTCTACTGACGGACGAATGGCGCTACCCGGATCTAACGTGATCCAGCCAATCCAGCATCCAACTGTCTTCCCCCGATCTCTACTGACGAACGGCGGGCGCTACCTGGAGCCAACGTGACCCAGCCACTCCAGCATCCAACTGTCTTACCCCGGTCTCTACTGACGGACGGATGGCGCTACCCGGATCTAACGTGATCCAGCCAATCCAGCATCCAACTGTCTTCCCCCGGTTTGTACTGACGGAAGGCGCGCGCCACCTGCAGCTAACGTGACGCAGTCTCTCCAGCATCCAACTGTCTTTCCCCGGTCTCTACTGGCGGACGGCGGGCGCTACCTGGAGCTAACCTGACCCAGCGACTCCAGCATCCAACTGTCTTCCCCCGGTCTCCACTGAAGAACGGCGGGCGCCAACTGGAACTAACCTGAACCAGCCACTTCAACTTCCAACTGTCTTCTCCCGGTCTCTACTAACGGACGGCGGGCACTACCTGGAGCCAACGTGACCCAGCCACTCCAGCATCCAACTGTCTTCCCCCGGTCTCTACTGACGGACCGCGGGCACTACCTGGAGCCAACGTGACCCAGCCACTCCAGCATCCAACTGTCTTCCCCCGGTCTCTACTGACGGACCGCGGGCACTACCTGGAGCCAACGTGACCCAGCCACTCCAGTCTCCAACTGTCTTCCCCCGGTCTCTACTGACGGACCGCAGGCGCTACCTGGAGCTAACGTTACCCAGCCACTCCAGCATCCAACTGTCTTCCCCCGGTCTCTACTGAAGGACGGCGGGCGCCAACTGGAACTAACCTGAACCAGCCACTTCAACATCCAACTGTCTTCCCCCGGTCTCTACTGACGGACGCCGGGCGCTACCTGGAGCTAACCTGACCCAGCCACTTCAACATCCAACTGTCTTCCCCCGGTTTCTACTAACGGACGGCGCGCATTACCTGGAGCCAACGTGACCCAGCCACTCCAACATCCAACTGTCTTACCTCGGTCTCTACTAACGGACGGCGGGCGCCACCTGGAGCCAACGTGACCCAGCCACTCCAGCATCCAACTGTCTTCCCCCGGTCTCTACTAACGGACGGCGGGCGCTACCTGGAGCCAACGTGACCCAGCCACTCCGGTATCCAACTGTCTTGACCCGGTCTCTACTAACGGGCGGCGGGCGCTACCTGGAGCTAACCTGACCCAGCCACTCCAGCATCCAACTGTCTTCCCCCGGTTTCCACTGACGGACAGCGGGCGCTACCTGGAGCTAACGTGACCCAGCCTATCCAGTATCCAACTGTCTTTCCCCGGTCTCTACTGACGGACAGCGGGCGCTACCTGGAGCTTACATGACGCAGCCATCCCAGTATCCAACTGTTTTCCCCCGGTCTCTACTGACGCACAGCGGGCGCTACCTGGAGTTAACGTGACCCAGCCACTCCAGTATCCAACTGTCTTCCCCCGGTCTCTACTGACGAACGGCGGGCGCTACCTGGAGCTAACATGACGCAGCCACTCCAGTATCCAACTGGCTTTCCCGGTCTCTACTGACGAACGGCGGGCGCTACCTGGAGCTAACATGACGCAGCCTCTTCAATATCCCACTGTCTTCCCCCGGTTCTACTGACGGACGGCGGGCGCTACCTGAAGTTAACGTGACCTAGTCTATCCAGCATCCAACTGTCTTCCCCCGGTCTCTACTGAAGGACGGCGGGCGCCAACTCGAACTAACCTGAACCAGCCACTTCAACATCCAACTGTCTTCCCCCGGTCTCTACTGACGGACGCCGGGCGCTACCTGGAGCTAACCTGACCCAGCCACTTCAACATCCAACTGTCTTCCCCCGGTCTCTACTAACGGACGGCGGGCATTACCTGGAGCCAACGTGACCCAGCCACTCCAGCATCCAACTGTCTTCCCCCGGTCTCTACTGACGGACCGCGGGCACTACCTGGAGCCAACGTGACCCAGCCTATCCAGTATCCAACTGTCTTCCCCCGGTCTCTACTAACGGACAGCGGGCGCTACCTGGAGCCAACTTGACCCAGCCACTCCAACATCCAACTGTCTTACCCCGGTCTCTACTAACGGACGGCGGGCGCTACCTGGAGCCAACGTGACCCAGCCACTCCAGCATCCAACTGTCTTCCCCCGATCTCTAATAACGGACGGCGGGCGCCACCTGGAGCCAACGTGACCCAGCCACTCCAGCATCCAACTGTCTTCCCCCGGTCTCTACTAACGGACAGCGGGCGCTACCTGGAGCTAACCTGACCCAGCCACTCCAGCATCCAACTGTCTTCCCCCGGTTTCTACTGACGGACGGCGGGCGCTACCTGGAGCTAACGTGACCCAGCCTATCCAGTATCCAACTGTCTTCCCCCGGTCTCTACTGACGGACAGCGGGCGCTACCTGGAGCTAACATGACGCAGCCACCCCAGTATCCAACTGTCTTCCCCCGGTCTCTACTGACGCACAGCGGGCGCTACCCGGAGTTAACGTGACCCAGCCACTCCAGTATCCAACTGTCTTCCCCCGGTCTCTACTGACGGACGGCGGGCGCTACCTGGAGCTAACATGACGCAGCCACTCCAGTATCCAACTGGCTTCCCCGGTCTCTACTGACGGACGGCGGGCATTACCTGGGGCTAACGTGACGCAGCGTATCCAGTATCCAACTGTCTTTCCCCGGTCTCTACTGACGGACGGCGGGCGCTACCTGGAACTAACGTGACGCAGCCACTCTAGCATCCAACTGTCTTCCCCCGGTCTGTACTGAAGGACGGCAGGCGCCACCTGGAGCTAACGTGACGCAGCCACTCCAGTATCCAACTGTCTTACCCCGGTCTCTATTGACGGACGGCGGGCGCTACCTGGAGCTAACGTGACCCAGCCTATCCAGTATCCAACTGTCCTCCAAACTACATAATGTATGGCAAGCCCAGAGCGAGTCCTACCTGCAGCATTGGCCTAACCGTTGCATGTTGACCATGGGTGTCTTTCACATTGACAAATAATGGTATGATGGTCTCTTTAAATTTAACTGTTGTCGATAATATGGCATTGCCTAAGTTGCGAGCTTACCCAAGTCAAGTCAGTCAAGTCAAGTATCATTTATTTAAACCCAAGTGTACAAAAATCTGGCAGACATACAAGTCGAGGAAGAAACAAAAATAAATAAATAAAACAAATTTAATAATAATGTAGTTCTTGAAGCTGCTATATCAACTGCATGCAGCAGTTGTGATAGCCTTAATTATAGCTGCTGTATCAGCTGGAGTCGCTCTAGTTTATATTCTTAAAGCTGCTTAATTATGCTGAAATATCTTACCTGTCTATAGAAATAAGGTTGTTATATATATGTGTTTTACTTAAAGAAGATGTATGGCTTAGTTGTTTAGCATTAATATATGGTCTTAGGATCATACACAGAGAAATACAAGAATAAGTAATAATTCATGATATTATTTTATGATAGTTATTCTTTATTTATTTTTCTGTTACTTGTTCGGATAATATTTTATGATAATTATTCCTTATTTAATTTTTCTGTTAGTTTTTGCTCTTTACTTGTTACTATTTAGTTAATGAGATATTTTAAGCCAAGGTTAAAGCTGGTCATTGATTTATAGCAATTTTCCACCCATCAAAAATAGCATTGACAACCCGCTATTTTTTTAAATCATAGATGAGTGATATGGTTGTGAATAAATCTGAATTATCCTTAGGTTTCAAAAGTAGGCCAAATGTGTCAAAAGTAGGAAATAGTAAGTCTTATGTGAACAATATATAATAAAATATTCTTAAAATATTTACAGTTTGGGTTTAAACTCCTGTTTAATTTGTCTCAATTAAACTCTTCAAATTATATATTTCAGGGGTGGAGGCATTTGAAATATAGGTTTGGCATCCAGAGACCAGAATTAAATTGTTATATTTAATAAGACAAAAACTGCAGCTGAAATTTTGATGTCATAGAGATATGTGTCAGAAATAGGCGAAAGGTGTCAAATGTAAGGAAATAGTATATGAACAATATATACCGGTAATAAAATATTTACAGTTTTTGTTTAAAATCCTAATTAATTTGTCTCAAATAAACTCTTCAAATTAGAGCTATATATATTTCATGGGTGGAGGCATTTGAGATATAGGTTTGGAATCATAACAGAGACCAGAATTAAATTGTTATATTTAGAAAAGGCAAAAACTGCAGCTGAAATTTGATGTCATATGGAATATTTTGTCTTTAGATCTACCCTACCTACACACGTTTCGGCCCATATTTTCCGCGAATTTGCCTCGATCACTCTCAAAATCACTGACGTGAGAAAGCAACACTAGACCATTTAATTTTAATGATGGTTACGTTTGTACTGCGATGTTATCCTTTTTTAAGACACAAACAATATTTCTTCATGCTGACACTCCATTGGCAGCAGACACTTTGTCGCAAATAGACTAAATCACAGACAACGAAAGGTTCTATAGTTGCCATGGCGCTTGTGGCTGGTGCAAATATAGAGCATGTATTGTTCAGAGCACGTTCGGCGCCATAGCAACTACGTCATTTTATGACGTGTGCTTTAGTAGGTTTGCGAAAGTGCGTTTGGTGTAAGTCAGTTATTTGACCAGTGTTGGCAGTTTGACAGACGCGAAGACGACACTTGTCAATTGTCTGACTTGACAACCACGGGCTGAAATAGGCCTAATCGTCGCTGTAAATATTCATGAAAACTGTTGTAGATCTAGTTGAAATAAACAGATTACTTTCAAAAATAATACACACCACGTCTAAATTTCTTATGACTTGGATCCATGTCAAACAACAACCGTTTGAGTCGAGATTCGAACGCGTTCGCCAGGTTCGCATTTTCCGGATGTTAGCATCAGACGGCGTTCCGCCAGTAGCCGGGAGAAATGGTGAATAAAAATGTAATCAATGTTTTATAGTTTTCATAATCATAATTCTACCTTATTCGGACAAATAAAGCAATAAAATTATAATTGTAGGTCTATGTTCTGTTATATATTCTGGAACTTCCTGAAATGGCTCCTATTATCGCCTTGACTCGCGGCCATGACGCGCGGTTGACGTTTTTTTAAAGGGAACCGCTAGCCTGGCCTCTAACGCTGCTTTACCGATTCATATAATACCCAATTGTCTATCCTCCAAATATCATGATTTTTCGTCCTATCTGTAGCTCACAATAAAATTTAGAAGTCACCGCCAGGCCCGATTTCGCCGCCTACCCGGGCGGCAGCCCTTTTTGGAGGTGTATCCGCGATTGACCAATCAGAAGGCGATACCCTAATTTAATCAAACCGGAAATTGCGCCTATTGTGTGAGCAAAACAAGAGCGCGTGATCATCGCTAATATAAATAGCTGCGATCCTAACTCCAATCATGGCATTGTTTCAGAGTCAATCGTCGCAAGACGAATATCAATTTGTTTGGACGGTACTTTTCCAAGAAACACTAAGATCATGGTCTACTGCGCGGCTTGGAACTGCCGCTGTTTATCTGTAACTCGCGGCCCTGATCTCTCTCTCCGCGAGTGATAACATAAGGCGGTGCCACATGAATAGTCACAATACGCGTCACTGCTCCTGGCAAAATGGCGCTCTGCTTGACATTGCTGGGGGCGGGTTGCCTTAATTTTTTTTCTCCTTACCAGTCAGCCGAAACGAAGCGTTAACACACCCCAATTTAATTTTAAGATGTAAACTTTCGGTGCAGATCGCGATTAAATTAGGTTGGACACCCGCTTTAATCGTATAGTATGGCAATTTATGGCAAGCCAAACATATCATTTTTGATATTTTACATTTTTTTTTTTTTTGTATACGTTACCATAATAGCTCGCCAAAGCTCGCTATTACTTCGAAACGTGTCTTTCAATCGGCGCTTCCCTTCCCGAATAAAACCGTTTTCTCAAACGCAATAACTTTTGCATTATCCAATCTCATTATATGCCCAATAATGTCTACATCAGACTACTTATGTAGTACGATCAGAACTTTCAGAACCCAAGTCATCCCAACGTGTCTTCCAGTGGGTCATATTCCAGCTGAACGGTTTCCCAGATGTCTTTGAAATAGCCGTCCTTGGCCCCATCTATGGTCAGTCGATACAAGTGGACCAGATATAACTGCATGTTGAATCTCAAATCAATGATTTGCAACATGTCTGTCCTTGAACCTAACTATGCCCCAATGCGTTGTTGCCAGTGTCTTTCAAAATATATAATGTATGACAAGCCAAGTATGTCCCAAGTCGCAGGTTCAAACCCCAGCTGTGGGATTGTCGTTACCGATGTAGGTTAACCATGGGTGTGTTACACAGTGACACGTAATGGTATTATGAACACTATGCACAAGTGACTACATCAGTTACGGTTGTCGTGATGACATCGCGTCGTTCAAAATAAAATGTCATCGTGAATACACGAAAGTGGCTGTCTGTATGACAGGTCACCCGTATTCATTCCTTGGCTAAAAAATGCATAAATACCGTGGAGTCACGTTTCGGCCAATTTTTCCTCGAAATGGCCGCGATCGCCCTGACGATGATACTTTTAATGATACCAAGCTGTTTGTACTGCGATGTTATCCTTTGTATATGAGAATATTTCTTTATGCTACCGCTCCACTGGTAGCAGGCGCTCTGTTGCATATTAACGCACCGGGGGTGGGGGAGGGGTTGGGGGGCACTGTTGTACAGATCTGGTCCGCGGGTGCCTTGATGCCTGAGAGTTCAGATATTTGTGATGAAAAAGAAACCGATGCAGAGCGGACATTAATGATGAAAAAGATACCCCTATAGAGCAAACATGCGACCCGGGGTGGGGGTATCTGAAAATGCAAACGCAAATAAATTAGTCCTTCGGAGCGGATTTTGGCAGTAAAACGCCCCGATCGAGCGGATTTCGGCGGTAAAAAGGTAAAGGGTCTTTACCGTATAACTACGCACCCCCCCCCCGCTCCCAAACTATTGGGTACCCCCGCCCCCCCCCCCCCCCCACCGGGACTAAAACAAACGTTATCAAATGATCTAGTTGACATGGCGTGCGCGTGGCTGAAACAATATATTTGTTCTACATTTGCACCGGCCACCCGCAGTCTATGGCAACTAGAATAATTTCATTGTCTGTGGTTTAAGGTAAGCTACCCATAATAAGCCTCGGCGATTTTGAGCAAACCTCGGTAAACATGGGCAAGCATCGGTGGGGCTGTAGCTCTGAGATCTTATGCAGTCTTAATGAAACAAAGCACGAATAAAACACAGCAAAACGTGGTGACATAGGTAAAAGGAATAGAGCATCGTATAATAAGCTTCGGCGATTTAGAAAAGACCTCGGTAAACATCGACAAACCTCGGCGGGTGTCAGTGAAAGGGCAATCGCTAACTCGTTACGTCATTCACAGGGGAATTCCCAATTCGTGACGTCATTCACAGGGTATGTCCCCGAGAATGGCTCTTCGTGATAAATTCGGAAAATTCAAGAAAAAGGCATCGAGAAAACTTGTAAATAGTTCAGAAAACATTCGTGTAGATCATAATTATATCGGAGATCATTATATATAACCAGATTGATTAAAATGTGAACACAAGGCGTAAATTACTGATAATTGGTGCGACATAAGCTGCGCCAAAAAATATTTGTGAAATAGCATTTTCAAGCTTCAGGACGTGTTTCTCGGGAAATTTGCACGACTACCTATATTTTTCTTTACTTTTATTACAAGAACGATGTTTTTAGAAGTTTTTAAAAGTGGTTTGGTGTCAAGATTTTAATTTTTGATGAAATTATATTTTGGCAAAAACTGTCCTGATTTTGCAAAATGGCACTTTATTATTACCATTCTGTTATTTTTTGTGGCTACTATTTACATTTTTGAATACCATTCCGGTATTGCACTAGGTTCAAGCTTTCCAAAGAGCTATTACTAATGATAATGACTTAATATTGAGCTGAATTGTAGCAAAATTACATATTCGTGGTAGGTGTCAAGTTTTGGTCATTTTGTGAAATGGGGGTATACTTGGAAAATGGATAATATTTTATCCGAGGGGGGGGGTGTACTTAATACAATGCTCGGTTTTAGGAAGGTTTCGTCGTGGGGTACTTAATACAATGCTGGGTTTTATGAAGGTTTTGTGGGGTTAGCCACCCCCCCCCCCCCCCCACCTTTTTCGCCTCCTTATTCCACTCGGGGATAGGGGTACCTTTTTCATCACACATGTCGGCTAAGCTTGGAGTATCTTTGTCATATTACGGGGTACCCAGGGCCCCCCACTCGGTTCGCATCCCCCCTCCCGGGGGCTGCCAACCGATCGTTCTCTGAATCGTAAAAAAGGATTACATCGCAGGACAGACGCTTTTTATCATTAAAACTGCTTACTCGTGAGTGATTTTCAGAACGGTCGCGGCAAATTCGCGGAAAATATGGGCCGAAACATTACACACGTCATTTATAAATTTAGCTTTGACGTTTGTTAAGAAAAGTCGAAACGTTGACGATGTGTCTGAGTAATCCCGGGGCGTGGGGTTGACGGAGGTGAGGGAGGGGGGGTCGTTTCTGAAACTGTGCGTCGATATAGCGAGCTTGCCGGGAAAAAACGAATACATCGAGCGGGTCTGCATGGAGCGGTGATATCATTGGAACAAAGATACCACCTTCCGAGCTGAGTTTGGAACTGAAATACCCCTTTGGAGCGGATTTTGGAGGTGAAAAGGGGTATGGGGGCTCCACCATGCCCCCCCCCCACCTCAAACCCCACATTGCATTACGAAAGTACCCCCCCCCCCCCACCCCTACCCACACACACACCCGGGTGAGTAATCAAGCGCTGTCACATTTACTGTCAGCTCTGATCGCCAATTGACGTTATGATACCGAATAGCATGTTGATATATCACTGCAAACTTAAAAGTGTACATGTCCCTCAACCGGGTTTTCTCTTTCAACCTGTATCCGTTCTCTATTTCACGTTTGTTTGTCCCTGCGCGCGGACGTATTCGTTTCGTTTTCATAACAAATCAGTGCACATTTACTTCGCAGCCGATAGATGGCGCTGCACAGAGCGCGTCACTTTGCAACGTATAGTAAGTGCACCCTCTTGTTATATTAGTAACACTCTTTGGTTTATAGCCCCATTCGTGTGTACATTACATAGCAGGTAGGTCCGTGTATATGCCGTCCATTCGTTTTCCATTGATCATAAGAACTTCGTTATTAACGGCAGGTCTATTACCCAATATTGATAATTGCCTTTTCTGCGAAATATCTGTATTTTAAGCATTCACGCCCGATGTTGGCCTACATTTCAGAAGAAATATGTCAAACATATGTCACAATTAGCTTACTCTTGTTTGTAAAGCAACGTGAGTTGTTAAGCATGATACAAACACTCATATATTGGTTCCGAAATGTTACTTTGACATCACAGCTAGGTTACGATCATTTGCCTGGCTCGGGTTAACTAAAGTAATCAAAGGCGCCGACAGAGGAACTCTCGCAAACGTCTAACTGGTATCGGTGAACTGGAAAAGCAAGATGGCGGCAGTGTGAGACTCGGTTTGGTCTGGTCTTGCTAATCGAAACAAATAGACGTTTAAAACATATCGCACAGGTCTATAATTGCGCAAATATATCGCCAAACACATGGGAAAAAAAGGTACAGAACCAGAAGTGAGGATATGACGAACAAAAAGCCAAGTTGTAAAACTCCAACCCAAAATGAACTGAGCGACAATACAGTAACTGCACGCATGGCAACCAGCCAAACAAAGGACTCATGCGAAATTCAATATCATTTCCGCTCAGCAGGATGTATTGACATGTGATTTACACGGGACTGACTTCATTACGGAAAGACTTGATTACTTCGAAAGTAACGAAAATCGAAATTTTTCGGACAGATTAAAATTCTGAAGAAAAAAAATGCCGATCTGAGAAACGAAATGTCTTACCTACGGAGTATCATCATCAAGCATGACGTAATGCTTCACGATGTTTAATTACAATGTACTAATCCATCAGATACCAGGGGTCATAACTGCAGCCAACGGGCCCCCTGAGATCTGCCAAAAACAGCTACAGGATATATTGGACAAATACGGATACATCCACCCACCCCCATGATTTGAGAGGTGCCATGGGCTCGGAGCAAGATACCCAAGGAGTAATGCGAAACCCACGCTTAACACTAATCCATGAACGTATAATGGCGTTCTACGGCATAATATTCATTTAGCAAAGAGACAATATTTTCAGTCCCGTTTTGAAAAATGTAAAAGTGATATGAAACAAACATGGATCGCTCTTATAGACATATTAAACATGTCAAAGGATACGAAAACACTCTCATTATAGATCGGATCAACTTGAAATAGCTACTAAGCCTTAATGCCCTTTTACTAATATTGGACCCAATCTCGCTGGGAAACTGAAGAAGACCTGTGATAACGTTTTTACAAAAATACCTGCATGCTCCTTGTAAAAATAAGTTAAATTTTAGTAGCAGTTCTACAAATCATATCGAAAGGGCTATTGATGGTTTAAAGCCAAAGGCTAGTTATGAGCATAACAATATTTCTGTTAAGTTCCTGAAATGAAAAAAAACCCGGAAGCTCGTGAAGCTCGTTCTCATATTATGAATCAGTCGCTTACAACTGCAATCTTTCCAGAGTCATTCCAGTGTTTAAAAACGGCGATAAAAACTTGGTAAATAACTATAGACCGATATCAGTATTGCCTGTTTTTTTCAAAAATGCTTGAGAAAGTTATAGTCGAACAACTATATTGTAACGGAAACCCACTTTTGCTACCAATAACGGAAATGTTCCGTTTGCCAGGCGGGTAGGAATGAGCACCTCAAATGGTCTTGATCATTTTATTTCGTTCGCGAACTCGCTGCTTGTACTTGATCTTATCTATTGTGTCTGCCGTCTGCTACTAACCTTGAGCTGGCGTCGACCTGACCTAGTTACAGTTGTAGGTTGCGCGCAATCTCTCGGCAGGGGGCGCTTCGCTTTCGCTGCCGTGTGAACGTGTTTGGAATCAGTGTCCACTGTCGCTCCCTCTGTGGGGGAGAGTGAGTTGTGTTGTCGGTCTCCGAGGCTGGTCAGAAACTGAACACCTCTGCGTGGTGTTCAGTTTCTGATGTCATCATTCAGATATCTATTGAAGACTTCTGGTTCAGGTGATTTACTATTAAACTCGTTTCCCTAAAGACCAGTGCCCATCGTTTTATACCAGCAGGTTCCGCCTTATCCCCTTATCTGTGTTTAAAGATTGCCATACATGGACCATCTAAGGCCATGTGATGTCATGACAATCTAACATTTCTTCGCGAAAATATAACCGAAACAACCTAGTGTTGACACACTTTCTTGATGTCAGAAGATAGAACAAGGTATATAGAATACATAAATACTAGGATTGTACGCGCGCACATTATTGTAAAAGCCACAGTTGATTCCCGACTGACGTCTAAGGAAGTTAGCAGGGATACCGTTGTGCCCCTAGAGAAGCGGGCTTGCCTGGGGTTAGCCCCATGTGACGTTGTTGGGAAACAACGCCACATGTCCGGTCTATCAAATCCTGTACGGCACTTTACAAACACGCGTGGCGAGAAGCGGTGGTGATGGCGAGAACTTTTTGGGGTATGGCAATAGTTTCTAAAAGTATGCATCTTACAACTTATCTTGTTATTTTGGTTGAAGTCTCCGTGATTACGACGATATCGTCTGTTGATTTTTCGAAGCAGCGGACAACTCAGTTCTGTCCTTCACCCTGCCCACCCAGTGGAGAAACTGCGCATGCGTGCATGTCGTTAAAACCGCACCATTCGCTTGGTGGCGCTTCATACACCCAGCCATTGACACGCAATAAGCGAAACGCCACCTGGCGAAAGCGGCTGGTGAAGAATGACCAAATACGAAATGGGGCGATAAACAACAAGAAAGTCTCATTTCAACCGACTTGATAGTAATGCGATACTTTGTTAGTTCATATGCATGTGGGTTTTATGGTAAATATGAAGTTAAGGTATCAGAGTACAAAATGACAAGGGTTTGATGGATCGTGCGGTTAACAACACTTAGTCGCCCACAAAAACAAATCTTACACCCTTATTTTCTACATGTGGACATGGGACTGTTGTGCGGAGCAACAACTGTCTCATATGGGAATAGCCTGGGGGCACTTGCGCCAATGCTGACTGGTGCTTGTTGGTGTGTAACATAAGTGTAAAACCGACACGATGTACTGCTGACTGGGGCTTTTTGGTGTGTAACGTAAGTGTAAAACAGACACGATGTACTGCTGACTGGTGCTTGTTGGTGCGTCACATAAGTGTAAAACCATGTCTGAACTCTTCCCGCAAAAATGACGATGTGGTGTTTAACCCTTTTATTAAACATAAAATGTTTTTGTTGCTTTGTCTTATAACCAAATGCAATACACCTCCATAATTTCAAATATGATTTGTTCATCAGTAATATGATATTGGGTTTAGAATTACCGATTTGTTGTACAATCGGCAGCGTGCGATGTTTGTACAAGTGCGGTATACGGTTCCATTATGACGGGAAGGCCAATTTCATAACGCCTTCCCTACATGACTTCGCAAATTATACGCGGTCGTTGAAAAACATGATCTACGCTTTAAAACTTTTGTTGATCTCTGCTTTGTTTTTGCTCTGCTTTTTTGTTTTTGATAAATTTACATATTCCTTATTTTCAATGAAGGCGATAGACTGTACAGCATTCTAATGACATATAAATGATAGACATTGTCCCAGGTCTATGTGATATGCCAGCGGCTTCTCCTTTGGGCCTTTTAAGCTGATCCCTTGCAGTATATAGTCTATGCTCAGAGTTTGTGACAGTTAAACATGAATGCAGAGGTCAAGGCCATCTAGCTACTGCTTCTTCCGCGCTTTGTTGCAGCATGCCCCCCCCCCCCCCCACCCCTCACTCCGTGCTTCTCTTTTGTTAAAAAGGTAATCTCAGTACCGCGAGCTTGTTGAGGACGTCGGCTACGCCATAAGGCCGCGCGTGTCACTTTGAGAACGTCCGCTACGCCATAAGGCCGCGCGTGTCACTTTGAGGACGTCCGCTACGCCATAAAGCCGCCCGTGTCACTTTGAGGACGTCCGCTACGCCACAAAGCCGCGCGTGTCACTTTGAGGACGTCCACTACGCCATAAAGCCGCGCGTCACTTTGAGGACGTCCGCTACGCTATGAAGCCGCGCGTGTCACTTTGAGGACGTCCGCTACGCCATAAAGCCGCGCTTGTCACTTTGAGGACGTCCGCTACGCCATAAAGCCGCGCGTGTCACTTTGAGAACGTCCGCTACGCCATAAAGCCGCGCGTGTCACTTTGAGGGCGTCCCCAACGCTATATAGCCGCTCGTGTCACTTTGAGGACGTCCGCTACGCTATGAAGCCGCGCGTGTCACTTTGAGGACGTCCGCTACGCCATAAAGCCGCGCGTGTCACTTTGAGGACGTCCGCTACGCTATGAAGCCGCGCGTGTCACTTTGAGGACGTCCGCTACGCCATAAAGCCGCGCGTGTCACTTTGAGAACGTCCCCAACGCCATATAGCCACGCGTGTCACTTTGAGGACGTCCGCTACGCCATAAAGCCGCGCGTGTCACTTTGAGGACGTCCGCTACGCCATAAAGACGCGCTTGTCACTTTGAGGACGTCCGCTACGTCATAAAGCCGCGCGTGTCACTTTGAGGACGTCCGCTACGTCATAAAGCCGCAGATGTCACTTCCATCCGTTACGATATTTGTGCTTAATTTATATGTGAAGTCATTTATTAGAATTATACAGGGCTTGGCTTCCAATTTCTTGTTTTATATTGTTAGTGTTAGAACTTGTTGTTTGTCTACATTAAGGTGATTACATGATTACATTTTGCCAAGCCGCTTACATGAATCAAAACAAAAGGCAAATCTGGTATAGTCAAAACACATGAAATAGATATTCAACTGATATCCTATGCCGAATGAAAAGAAGCCAATATCCACATGGATCTACCAGTAAAACATTTATCCTTCACTTGGGATATAAGGTTTGCACAAAAAGTTGCCCGGTCTCTCATTGGATCACAATAAATGCGGACTTCGGGCTTCAGAGGTCTGCTTCCGAGACAAGTTCATCTTGACCTTCAGTCTTGTCGGGGGCACCTTCAGTTGTGTCAGGGTCACCTTGAAGTGCCCATGGAGCTGCGTTGAATTCGACCTTGGTCAATCTGCCGTCTCCTGTGAATATAAGAACGCTCAGCTCATTGGACAAAGAGGTCTTGCAGTATTCGGTATGAATGACATCATATAATCGTTGGTGCTTTGTGGTTATATATAAACCCAAATATATACGTCACAACATCGCACGAATTTATCGTTTCTGTGAAAATGTTTTTGATGGAACGATATGAGATTTTGTGAGATGCGTCATGAGTAACATAACGTCAGCATGTGTTTTGCTCCGTCACGTGATGGCGAATGGTTGGGGCGAGTGGATGGGGAGGCGGGGTACGAATTGACCTCACTGCCAGCCTATCGAATACACACATCTCGACTCTGTGGTCCCAATGGGCGTTATTGGGTAAAAGTCACAAACTAAATCAAACAAAAACAAGATATCGAAACACTCGGGTATAAACCAAAATCTCTTTGAAGTAGATGCAATTATCTCATTACTTCTTGCTTGCACGGCTTAATGGGCAAATTCAGAACCATTTACAATTGCGTAGTGAGACCACATGGATGATTTCAAAGCGATGCCTTATCTTTGATTTACGGTTTAGGCTAACCAGAAGTGGGTTTGGATGTGCACGGGGTAGGTGGGGTAAGCAGTTTGGCGGCTTGAGCAGCGCGAGGGGGTGGGGCAAACAGACGTGGGTCTGGGTGTGCCCGGGGTTGGTTGGTAAGCAGCTTGGGAGCTTGAGCAGGGCGAGAGGAAGGGGGAGGGTGGGGGGGGGGGCAGACGTCTGCCCAATTAGCTCTGTATTCTGTTTTCATCACTCAGCGGTTCTTACAGGGCCGCCAGTCGTCCTACTGTACGGGGTCCCTTGTGCCAGGTCTGAGCGGGCCTCTGTGTCACGCTCACGTCCGTGACGTAGCTCTCTTTATATTATAGGCGGCTCCTGGCGCCAATGTGACATTGTGCAGAACGCCGTGACGGGAGAGGGTGAGTCATAAGTACATCACATCGAACAGTGTGTGGCAGGAGGGGTGGAGGGGTAAAGGTGTGGGGCGGGGGGGGGCAATCGGAGATTTATCCAGAAAAAGTATGGTGAGGATCATACTGGTCAAATCAGAGGAAATGCACACTTAACACACGTAACTAAGGACTCACACCTGGTGCGACAACAACACGCGGAATGTCCAAAGGACAAGATGAAATGCTGAACATAATACAAAAACACGTCACAATATTTCTACAAGGTCGTGTCACCAACGCTCCTGTGAACGATAAACGCCTGCCGTAACCCCACGCCTGTCGTTAACCCACGCCTGCCGTAACCCCACGCCTGTCGTCAACCCACGCGTGCCGTAACCCCACCCCTGTCGTTAACCCACGCCTGCCGTAACCCCACGCCTGTCGTTAATCCACGCCTGCCGTGACCCCACCCCTGTCGTTAACCCACGCCTGCCGTAATCCCACGCCTGTCGTTAACCCACGCCTGCTGTAATCCCACGCCTGTCGTTAACCCACGCCTGCCGTAATCCCACGCCTGTCATTAACCCACGCCTGCCGGAACCCCACGCCTGCCGTAACCCCACGCCTGCCGTGACTCCAAGCCTTCCGTGACCCCATGCCTCCCGTGACCTCACGCCTCGTGTGACCCCACGCATGCCATGACCCCACGTCTGCCATGACCCCACGGCTGCCGTGACCTCACTCCTCCAGTGACTCCACGCCTGCGGATAGCTGGCTGGTATCTGGTATAACTAGCACTCGGGTATTCTCGACACATGACCAGCTATTTGGTTCGCCAGTCACACCCACTCATAAATTAACAGGTTATTGTAACTTAATTGCGTAATACTCAAGTGAAAGCGTCGGCAATACAGGCTATGTGTGCTCTGTGGAAGCTGCTGGTGTAGTAAGCACACATTTTAATTAATTATTGTTGAAGAACATCGTAATGCAGTTGACGCCAATTGTATTATACCATTTAAATTTAGGTACAAGAACATAAAACCAAAATAAAGAAAATAAAAATATTTCATTTGTTATCGTTTTTATAAAATTCTGAAAGTGTCCTGCTTAATTGATAGGGAAACTTTAGTGAGAAGTAAGAACGAAAGAAGAGCGATGGAGACTATGATTATGCGGTAACGTGGGGGGGGGGGGGTGGGGGGTCATTCTTGCGGCATGAATGCCGTAATGCCAGGCGTTACCCCCTGCCGCCACGCCCACACTGACCCGCGTCCGCAGTCCACGTAGACGTGCCGACGTAAAAGTAAGACCAAGTGAGTTACGACACAAACCCTGCGCTTGCACGGACGCCGCCGCCGGGATTTAATGGTCTCCTTAACGAGCAAAAAGTGGAGCCAGACACGGCGGTCTGGGCACGTGGGACGTCAGGACGTTATTAGGCTGTAACACTCGGCAGCGGGATCCTCCGCCGCAGGACGTTAATCCCAGACAATGGGGTGGCGAAGTGCCACGTGGCCCGACAGATTAGACCACTGCTCCTGGTGCTTGGGAGTAAATACTCCTTGCTTATCACTGCAGCTCAGCGCGCCGAGACGGACTCCGGTCTATATATATAGATATGCCTCACTTGTTTACGGTAAAGCCAGTATATTTGTTTTTTTTATGTATACACAGTCATGCCCAAGGCCCGCGGGGTACGTCGCCGATCGATCAGAATATAAAGATACAAACTGAGGAGAGGATGGGGGAGGGGGGGGGGGCTGTGAACACAGCGTGTGGGTGGGTGTGAGGGTGGGGGGGGGGTGACTGATCTAACACACAAAGCGCGTGGGTGAGGGGGAGGCTGGGGGGAGGTTGGTGAGTAATCAAGCAAACAAAGCACTTGAATGGGTGTTGACCGATTCAACGAAATGAAGGGGATGATTCTGACTATGTTAAGATTGTGTTGTTCAGTGTCAGAGCAGACAATTAGACAGTGTTATTGTCCTGTGGGTCATGTTAAGTCGCTGCCTTGGGAACACACTTCCCGTCTAGGCTGAGGCCGGGTCATGATCCATTAAAAAACTAGGACGATAGTGATACGGTGTGTTTGTTTGTTCCAGAACGTTCCATAACACATCCTTGTTATCTGAATACCACTGTCGACAACTGAGTGGCCCTTGGCGGCGCCACCAACGAGGGACGGGTGGGTGTCTCACGGGACCCTCATACATATATATGGGATGACGGGCACGTGCAAATTCCTGGGGTAATTGGGCTAAAGCAACAGATACAAGCACTCGCCACATTTTGATACGCCCAGTGTTAGTAAGAGTCATATTTCCGGTTAGTTTTGTCAAATTTGGACACATGAACCAGCATAATCTAGCATCCATCAGAGGTGGAAGCCTGTTATCACCCTGGCACTTTAGTTGTTTGTAATAATTCCAAAACCATGTCAAAAACGGTAAATCTTCTGTCAGTCAGCGACTCCGCTCCACCGATCATCAACGTCATATGTTATCGGGATTGGGGCGACATTTTAACGGAGGCTCGCGCCGTTTTAGTGGAATTGGACCCGGATGTACGGGTGAGATTATTACTAAAGTACGCACCCACTTCCAGTTTACTCGACTGCTTTGCTCGTTTGAGTGTGTTGTTTTGGCCAGACTAGCGTTAGCCGTGGCCTGCTTCCGATGATCTCGCCAACCAAATATTGTTGTGTATATGTACCATCCCCCACTGTTCGTGGACTCTCATTTGACATAACATATGATTATCTGATTTAGAAAAAAACAAACTTACCATTATTTCTAAGAATATACATGAACGCCCTCCCCTCTTTTTCATGTTAGCAACGCTCGTTGCAAATAAGTATAATATAAAAATAGCGCGAGTTTGCAGGGGGTGGGGGCGATTTTATTGGCCCCACATCAAGCTGTAGCAGCCCGCCAATTTTCATTATCCGCCCGAGGCCGCGTAGAGGCCGAGGGCGCATAATGAAAATGAAGGGCTGCTACAGGTTGATGACGGGCCAATAAAATGTTTATACGCCATGCAAAACTCGCGCTATTACTATTATTACGAGTTAAATCTTAACTTAAGGCGTTGACTTGTCTCTGCTTCTTTAGTTTAATTTCCGCATGCAACGATCAAAGTACAGCATTTTGGGACTGACTGTCCGCGAGTCGCAGGCCTTTCCACATATAAGTTGGCCAGTCGCCTTTTTAATACCATATATCGTTGCCAAGAAACATGGCACGTGCAAATAGGCAACTAGGCAGGTAAGCGGGCCATTTAAAGCTATAACTACAATTCTTTTGTGCGTGACGTCGTGTTCCATTGTTCTATGCAATGTCGCTATGACAACGATTGTCGATTGCATGGGCAGCAGGGCGGTTCGCATCAGAATACAGCAATTTAGCGCCCTTCAGATTTAATGCTATAGACCGTTCCAGGGGAAATTCTGGCATGCGCGTGTTTCGGGTGAACTCGCTCTCGCTCTGCGCTGCATAGCATGTAAAAGACAGGTACTGACTTACAGCTGCATAATTTTCAACAGTTTACCATAGGTCAACAGGGTGTTTTCTAAAAACAAAAACCCACTTAGTACAGAAAATATCTTGACTATCAAATAATATCATTTTAAGAACGCGATGGAGGCATAAAAGCCGAGAAAACAGCTGATATAAATGCCAACCGGCGAATGGAAAAACTGTCACTACGCTGTGCGTAGCAGGAAAATGCCCATATTCCCGGTTTGCTGATGTTCTTCAGTGCGGAAATAACGACGTCTATTTTGTCTAGATATATTAAAAATTTAATTGAAGAATATATACAGTACAGAATACATAACTTGGTACCCGATGTGTGCCGATTATAACTTATAAAGCGATGATACGGAATGTCGCTGTCACTGTTTTGTCAATGCAAATCTGAGTGCACTGGAGTGGCTCGAGCCTTGTTGCGTAGCAACCAGGAATGTCGAACGGGAAACCTAACAGATCGGACTGTTAAACTGTTATTAATCTAGTGAAATATAAGCTGTGCTTCCATTATATATTGTAATACTTACAGAAAAGTTTATAGAGACATCTTGTTTTTTTGTTATGTTAGTAGCAATGCCATAGAACCAATATATCCCTGACAAAAGAAACGTTGAAGCGGGGCACCTGGACCCAACTTCATAGGCATGCATGGTAAACGCATGCGAGAATCTGTTTCTAACCCGTAATACGCAGTGTCTATTTTTGACAATAGATGTCGCCTGGGGTATCTGGAACGGTGTATTGCACTAACGTTAGACCACCAACTCATAATAATTGTTGATATTCACCGGCTCTCGTTATTTGAAAAGCCAATGACACCATTGTCCAGGAATGTTGGTGACACATATGAAAGCGACGACTGGGCGACTGTGGGAGTCCCATCAAGTTCCAATAATAATAACTTTTGTTCATTTTATGTTTATGTGAATGTGTTTATTTTATGATGTGCATTTTATTTGACTTGACCAAATCAATTATTCTAATTGTAATGAAAGTACCTGCATGATGGAATATATAATTGCATAATAATAATATTAATAATAATATAGGCACATGCGACACTTCTACTGTGGTAGTGCCAAAGCTCTTATAGATGCATCAGTTCACAATTTTATATGTATTGTCGCTTCTGAGAGATAAGTATACCATGACATATATTTGACACAATTACGAAACCGACTGGCCCACTTTAAGGCATTTGTAGGCATACTATTGTCGAATTCTCACCGTCCACATCCGATGCTTCAAATGCCAGATCCACGTTTTCTTTGGCGCCGGTAACTTCAATCAACTCTTCTAGTGTGACGTATCCATCACGTGGTAACATGTCATAACTACGAAAATCCGTTGGCATGGGAACGGGTTGAAAGGGCCCATCCTCGTCTTTGTTGAAGGCTTCCTGTTGGAGGGCGAGCTCCTCGGGGGAGAGATCGTCCTCAAACACGCGGTCCTCAGTCGCGGGTACTTCCTGTAACTTCTCTCCCGGTGACAGTACGTCCGGTGACAGTACTTCAGGTGACAGTACTTCCGGTGAGAATACATTCGGTGTCAACACTTCCGATGACTTTAGTTTTGGTGTCTCCACTTCCGTTGATAACACTTCCGGCGTATATACATCCGGTGTCATGCTATCGTTTTCCTTATCGACGTCGATGTGAGCTGTACCTAATGGTAGTCCATTGGTCACGGAGACGGTCAGCCAAAGGAGAAATATAGCCAGGAGACAGAGACAGCCTCGCTGTGAAGACCCATTGTGCGCCATTTCGTTGTGTCTGAACGCAATCCGGAGCGGAAATCAAGTTTTCGTCATAAAATAATTGCCACCGTTTACTAGCTCACAACATGGTGAACTCCGACCAAACCTATCAGCCCTGAGCATTCACTGAATCACCAATCCTGAATCAAACAATTCTATTAATATTTAGCATCGAACAGGTCCAACACGCCGCGCTGAGCTAGGCAACCATCCGGACTGCTGATGCAGGTCTGGAACACACTGATCCTGACTGCGTGGCTACGTCTGGATTGTAGTAGTAGTGTCAGCCAATGGATCGCAGGCTGGGTGGATTCCGGGACATCCCGACCAGCTAGCTAGCCGCTGAGAGGGGCCTAACTGACGGTGATCCAGATGGAACCTTGCCAGAGCCGACTAGTGCTGAATACTACTGACAACGCCAACAGCTGGGTCTCGAGACGGAAGCTCAGTGGGGACATCATGCCAACAGATGTGAAATATAATCTGCTTCTCTATTTATGTGTGGGTGTCATGGTTACTCGGGCGTTTCACTTGTAAATCAAGCCATGACTTTTAGAGGAAACACCGCTAAAGAGCGATAGTTTTATGAGAGCCAGACACGCTCTATATGTCTATCACACATGGCTGGTGATGATCTAACGTGAAAAGAACAAGAAAAGAGCACTAAAATCTACGTATGTTTATGACGCACAGCCGGAAAGTTACCGTCCCTTGGGTTATGTAGTTATAGAATGATGGTGTTTACGTTACGCAAGGATCCATGGAATGGGAGGAAGGACGAAGAGGGGGGTGCGGGTCATACACCCTTGCCCTCAGCATCCGCGACGGCACAAAGCGACGAGGCATACTATTATATAGCCACAACAGATATTCTGGATGGTTACCAGGCGATGTGGGCCTCACAAACACACTGCAGTAACATTTCCTGCACCCAATAAACGTCCCATGTTGTCATGGCAATGGCAGAGGTCTGTAATTCTCAGTGTCGAATGTAGATTTTAATGTCGCCTTTTGCTAAGCTCCATGTCGCTTTTTTTCTCGCTTTTTCAGATCCCCACGGTGTCGGAGTTTGGGAGTCAATGTCGAAAGTCATTTTTCAAATGTGTCTGTGCCCCGTGTCGCCATTTATCTCTTCCAGACTCCAACTGGTGAATATGACACCCTCAAGATGCGATCAATGTAAGTTGACTATAAATCAGAATATTAGACACTAAAAACAATGGTGTGTTTGCTTTGTTTGACCGTGTTTGGCGGCCAAATGACATAAGATGCTTTAGCTTGGAGAGGTTTTCTTGATATTTGGAATCTGGCTCGCGCCCTAAGAACTCGATTTTAGCATATTCTGGGATTTAAGGGTATGGTGATTGAGGGGTATTATAATAGCAAGCACAACATGTTCCTGTCTTCGATGCGATAATTCACCTCCTCATGTGTCTAATAAGTACCATTTTCTGAAGCCCGACTTAGCCAATGTGTAGACGAAGATGGCATAGAACATAACGGACTGTATGGCCGGTTTTCAGATAAAACTCTGAGGCAAATCTGAAGCATAATATCCCACCACATATTATTACCACCAGACCTATATGCACCTCATTGTGACAAATGTATGCGTGAACATGTTAGGCCAGTTGTCGACATTCGAGGAGTAAGAATGGGGTGGCTATCTGAAGTGGTTTCCGGTGTGTGTGTGACGTATGGGTCGCCGCAGACAGGCCACACAAGGCGGACGTCAAAGCACCCATGCTACAGATTATTCCCCGAAAATCACTCATATTATCGCCCACCCACAGCGGTCGCGTTACGACGGAGGAACGTAAAAGATGTAACAAAATATAGCTCCTTTGAGGACTCATTTGTGGAGAAGAAGATGGCATTGTTATCATAACTGGACAAAGCGTGAGATTGTCATGAACAGGGAATATTACTTTACTATTTCCTATATGTGGATGCAAACGGAAAAATGTAATGTAAGTGATGATGTCTTGCGCTGGGGACGTGCTATGGTAGAGATGCTTCAATCTGTGTCACAATGGATAATAAGTGTTTAAGACTTATGGATAGTTGATAGAGAAGTGACGAACACGCTTGTTTTTTGCTACCTTTCTAAGACAGTTACAGGAACAGCTGAGAGAATTAGCTTTTAGTCGATAAGATTGACTTATCCGTTCTCGGCGGAAATCCTCGTCAAACTTATGCATGTAACAATTGGAAGCTGCAGTTAGCAAACGCAGAATATAGTCAGATCATAGGAGGCTGAAGTGGCGCGCAACATGGCAAAATGCTATCTGGAGCTTCCTTCTCTCCGTCGTGTGGATATCTGTAGGGAAACCTTGAGCTTCCTTCACTCCATCGTGGGATATCTGTGGCGAAACCTTAGCTTCCTTCTCTCCGACCTTAAGCTTCCTTCACTCCGTCGTGGGGATATCTGTGGCGAAACCTTAGCTTCCTTCTCTCCGGGATAACTGTGGGGAAAATTTAAGCTTTCTTCTCTCTGTCGTGGGGATTTTTTTGAGCAAATGACATTAATGGGATATATTTTGCGTGTTTTGTAATTGTGTAATGAAACAGAGAACTATGCCGCCCCTTCCTCTGATCCACCCAGGCATCAACTCTAATCAATAGAAGGCGTTGGTCAGTCGCAGTTTAACCCAGTCCTGTCCTGGCTGCATACAAGGCATCATCTGCCTCTCCCCAGCAGCAGAGGGGACCCCCCCCCGACCCAACCCCCTGCCCTCCACACTCACCCACCCCGCTCATACATAATACATACATATATGTGTGTGTGTGTGAAACCTCGGCTGTGTTGTAAACACCGCAGCCATGTCCAGAAGGAGTCCCCTATTATCGCCCATCTTGTGATGCCCGGATGTTAGACACGGGCCACCTGTGGTAGTTAATAACTCGCTGCCTGGAGTGGTCGGGAGTGTTGGCAAAACAAACGGCGCCCTTTGAAGCGATGACCGGAACTTACGCATTGCCACAAGGAAGGACGCGGGCCTTGATACCAGATCAAGGTCAAGGACGTTGCTCTACTTTGCTATGGTGAGAGAGGTCGAGGAGGCGCCCTCGGCTGTTCACATCGCTGGTAGTGTGACCCTGCCTCGATGTGCTGAGCCCAGGGTCCCAGTGAAGGCTGTACTGTACTGTCCTGTATTGTACTGGGCTGTACTGTCCTCGCTTGTACTGTACTGGATTGTCCTGTATTGTACTGTGCTGTACTGTACTGTCCTGTACTGTACCGTACTATACTGTACTGTATTGTCCTGTATTGTACTGTGCTGTACTGTATTGTACTGTACTGTACTGTTCTGTACTGTACTGTACTATACTGTAGTGTACTATACTGTACTGTCCTGTATTGTCCTGTCCTGTCCTGTCCTGCCCTGTCCTGTCCTGTCCTGTCCTGTCCTATCCTGTCCTGTCCTGTACTGTACCGTACTATAATGTACTGTATTGTCCTCTATTGTACTGTGCTGTACTGTACTATACTGTAGTGTACTATACTGTACTGTCCTGTATTGTACTGTCTTGTCTTGTCCTGTCCTGTCCTGTCCTGTCCTGTCCTGTACTGTCATCTACTGTACCGTACTATACTGTAGTGTCCTGTCGTGTTCTGTATCGTGCTGTAGTGTAGCGTAGCGTAGCGTAGTGTAGCATACTGTAGCGTAGCGTAGCGTACTGTAGCGTAGCGTAGCGTAGCATACTGTAGGGTAGCGTAGCGTACTGTAGCGTAGTGTAGTGTAGTGTAGTGTACTGCACTGTACTGTTGTTGGATCCTACCATGTAAGGGACCATCTCAACTATCCATACCGGGATACTCGGGGACCTAGCATGTAGGGGGCGGTCTCAACTATCCATACCGGGATACTCGGGGTCCTAGCATGTAGGGGGCGGTCTCAACTATCCATACCGGGATACTCGGGCGACCTAGCATGTAGGGGGCGGTCTCAACTATCCATACCGGGATACTCGGGGTCCTAGCATGCAGGGGGCGGTCTCAACTATCCATACCGGGATACTCGGGGTCCTAGCATGTAGGGGGCGGTCTCAACTATCCATACCGGGATACTCGGGGTCCTAGCATGTAGGGGGCGGTCTCAACTATCCATACCGGGATACTCGGGGTCCTAGCATGTAGGGGGCGGTCTCAACTATCCATACCGGGATACTCGGGGTCCTAGCATGTAGGGGGCGGTCTCAACTATCCATACCGGGATACTCGGGGTCCTAGCATGTAGGGGGCGGTCTCAAACATCCATATCGGGAGGATTTTGTCCGTCAGTGAGTCCCCGTGA
Organism: Arenicola marina; assembly: GCA_964019135.1. Taxonomy (NCBI): domain Eukaryota; kingdom Metazoa; phylum Annelida; class Polychaeta; family Arenicolidae; genus Arenicola; species Arenicola marina. The sequence continues at coordinate 13,105,190 of OZ025248.1, read as the reverse complement.
GTATTTTCTGTTCTCAATCCCCGGATCAGAAAATATCGAAAGTGTTCAAATAATTAACCTCCATATACTTTGCCCTGACTGTCAAAATTGCGCACTTTTCTCTCGTTCTCCATATGCTTTCTATGGCATGAGCGGCACACTCACACGGTAATTTAGTACCCCCCCCCCCCCTCCTGGTACCCACACCCACACCAAGTAACTTTCTGATAATAATGTAAAAGTGAATGCCTGGAACAAAACCCGTTACAATAAAGATTCGGACCGATGGGTTCAATCCAGTCCCCGACATCTAGTTTATTACACACACTACTAACAACATGAAAACCGACTAGCAAGTAGCGAAGTCATTTCCCCAACTTTGCCACAAAAATTGAAACTCTCCCTAACTTGTTATTTTCATCCACTGCAAAAGTAAAAGGTAGAACTTTCGGCGTTGTTCTCGGCAACAGCGCCACAAGTTTGAGGCAATGTCATGGGTTGTGTAGTGCAATGTTCTTCAGCCGCCTTTTGTGCTAAACGCATTCTTCTGACCCTCGTGTAAGGTCGTTAGGGCGACACATTTACTCGCCATTATTTCTGAGAATTATGAACGGGTCTGTAGGTCTGAACGGTTCTGTTGGTCTGAACAGGCCTGTTGGTCTGAACATGTCTGTTAGTCTGAACAGGCCTGTTGGTCTGAACAGGCCTGTTGGTCTGAACAGGTCTGTTGGTCTGAACAGGCCTGTTGGTCTGAACAGGTCTGTTGGTCTGAACAGGCCTGTTGGTCTGAACAGGTCTGTTGGTCTGAACAGGCATGTTGGTCTGAACAGGCCTGTTGGTCTGAACAGGCCTGTTGGTCTGAACGGGTCTGTTGGTCTGAACAGGCCTGTTGGTCTGTTGGTCTGAACAGGTCTGTTGGTCTGAACAGGCCTGTTGGTCTGAACAGGCCTGTTGGTCTGAACAGGCCTGTTGGTCTGAACAGGCCTGTTGGTCTGTTGGTCTGAACAGGTCTGTTGGTCTGAACAGGCCTGTTGGTCTGAACAGGCCTGTTGGTCTGTTGGTCTGAACAGGTCTGTTGGTCTGAACAAGCCTGTTGGTTTGAACAGGTCTGTTGGTCTGAACAAGTCTGTTGGTCTGAACAGGCCTGTTGGTCTGAACAGGTCTGTTGGTCTGAACAGGCCTGTTGGTCTGAACAGGCCTGTTGGTCTGTTGGTCTGAACAGGTCTGTTGGTCTGAACAAGCCTGTTGGTTTGAACAGGTCTGTTGGTCTGAACAAGTCTGTTGGTCTGAACAGGCCTGTTGGTCTGAACAGGTCTGTTGGTCTGAACAGGTCTGTTGGTTTGTACGGGTATGTTGGTCGGTACGGGTTTGTTGGTCTGTACGGGTTTTTTGGTTTGTACGGGTATGTTGGTCTGTACGGGTTTGTTGGTTTGTACGGGTTTGTTGGTCTGAACAGGTCTGTTGTTCTGAACAGGTTGTTGGTCTGAACAGGCCTGTTGGTCTGGACAAGTCTGTTGTTCTGTACGGGCTTGTTGGTCTGATGCCTATTAACGGAGCTACCGAAGCCCCCAAGAGCCAAAAAGAGAATCTCGGAATATACTCAATATACCAATCTATAAGAAGCCATTTATATTAGGCTGAGTAACACAAATACTTCTTACTAAGACACAAATACAATGTCGTATGGTCGTGTAAAATTCAAAAATTTGATGTGATTGAAATAAAATATCATTTTAACGTTCGTATGGTCGGTGTTATATATAGGTGAGTTTGACTGTGGGATTGGTGGGTGGTTTACTGCGGCTTCTACTACGAGGCAATATCACGAGTGAAAGGCAAGCGCACGCGTAGTAATGTAGTACTCGAAACTGCCGCTCGTCGTCTCGGCGCTGCCTGTCTGTTACATTGTCTGTCTGGTCTTGATGGATCCGTGCCTGCTGTTGCTTGTTTCTCCCATTCACCGTCTCAATGCTAAGTGGTCCCCTTGCTGCCGTTAGCAGCTGTCAGGGCCACTAGAGCACCTACGTGAAGTGAACCAGCGGGACTTCCCCGCTCCAGAGGGAAGACAAAAGCTTCTACCCTCCAGAATCCCTGCAGAGGACTGATATTCCTCTCGCACCTACCAGCGGGGGTGTGGGTGGGGGGGGGGCGGCGGGTGTGGGAGGCGTGGTGGGTGTGGGGGGCGCGGAGGTGTGGAGGACGCGGGATGTGGGGGTGAGGAGGGTGTGGGGGGCGCAAAGGGTGTGTGTGACCCCCACCGGGGCGTGAGTGTCTAGATAGCCTGGAAGGGTAACAGTTGTCTCGTATCTGGGTTACAGGGGTTGGGGTGATGGCCGGTAGATGGGTGGGTACGTAACGGATGCCATTTTAGTACCAGCTGCTAGCGCGTGAGAAGGGTGTGCAGTGGAAACCGCAAAGCCACGATTGGCTATTGGTATTTTGCGGAACGGAACGGAACGGAACGGAACGACGCCGCGAGGGGGGTCACTTTATTATAAATTTATAATAAAATTAAAATTTAGTCAAAGTATATTTTGCTCTTACTTATCAACGGGATTTAAGTAAAGTGGGCATTTTTGACAATATATGCGTTTTTGATCAATCCTGTGTTAATGTGGGTATATAGCGGAACGGAACGGAACGGAACGGAACCGAACGTGCGGGAAGGGAGGGGTGTGCGCCTGATATTCAGCGATCGTTTATTGATACGTTGTCTCCTGCTTGTTAAGATGTGATGTGTATCCAAAACGATAAAATAGCATAAAAAGGATATGTCTTCTACCTACTTTTCTGTCAAAATGACGTTGAATAGGTAGGGGGTCACATCTAATTTTATAATGGCTGTCAATGGGGAATTTTGGAATTTCGACACGAAATATTCAACAGAAAAAAAACGGCTCAGTTTGTCTGTAACAAGCTTGCTCCTTGTTTGTTCAAATAACAGAAAAATATATATGGGTCTCCTACCTCTTTTTTTTCGTAAAATGACTCTGAACATGGAAAATGTGCGGGTAATTCTGAGGGTCGGAATGGGAAACATGCTGAACTAGAGACACGACAACTACTCACAAGATTGAATAAGGTACTTGGTGTTATAAAATTTACATGAAACCTTTAAGCAAACAAACGATTAAGCATATAGGCCTACGATGATGTGGGGGATCCCTACACCCCCCCCCACCCCCCCCGCCTCTCCTACGGATTTACTGTGGCTGTGTGGTCAACGCTATGTAATTTGTCGGCTTGTTTCTAATCACAGTTCGTTCAAAGATATATTTATACATCCCAATAAGTTCTTTAGTTTGCGTGGGCTTGCGTTTGCCTATCAATTTGCCTTTACAGCGCATCAGTTTCGCGACTTTGTTACGTAAACCAGAAATAAACGATGACGGGCTGCGGACAATAGAGCGTTCGCCAGATTAGCCTGGTTCCCCGGCCCAACTTCGTGCGCTCGCTCACTTACAAGTATGAGTATGAGCGGCGGTACCAGCTTATCGCCAGATCGCAGCGGCATAGTCCACCAGATGGCGCCACAATGATGCCGGGAACCTCCTCAATGTAAGTAGATAGCGGAACGGAACGGAACGGAACGGAACGGAACCGAGCCGAGCCGAGCCGAGCCGAGCGTGCGGGAAGGGAGGAGTATGCGGCAGCGAGCCGGTCACTGGTACTTCGTAACCACGAGGGAGTGGGTGTTTGTTTTCCAATGATATTCAGCGGTCGTTTGTTGATAAATTGTCTCCTGCTTGATAACAGAGTTCTAACGTACGTTCCCCTGTACGTATCACAGCCCCACAGGGAATTTCCTTCATGTCTATTATTTTTCTCCAAATGCATGTCTCAGTTCAAGTCAAATATGAGAATTAAACCACGTATGTGCATTTTTGACAATCCTTGATTCATGTAAGCCTTTCTGATCAATCATGTGTTAATGTAAGTATATAGCGGAATGGAAGCGAGCGAAACAGGAGCAAAAATGATGACGATTTGCCCGTGCCTCCTGCATGATACGTCCTAGCCAATTGGAGATTATCTTTATGTGTTTCGGTGTTTTGGTTTTGCATGAGGGTTGGGGGGGGCGCCAGCAGCTGGCAGCAAGCCGGTCGAGAACTGCGTGTTGATGAGAGAGAAAGCGTGGAAGGGTGGACGCCAGTGTAGCGCATGAAAGCCTTCGCGGTCGTGTACTAGCGGGAAGGGAGGGGTTGGCGGGGTGGGGGTGGGTGGGGGAGGGGGGTGTTCAGGTAGGATAACGGGCAATACAATTTTGCCTTGTTCTATACAATGTCAAAGTCTACGGTTAATATTGAATAAAAATGAAATATAAGGTTTTAAAGTAGGCTCCAATGTCTCGTAAAAATTGAAAGGCAATAGCTTTTAAAAATTAGAAAACTCGGGTTCGAACCCCTAATTTCCCGACGCTCTAGTATATATATGACTAGATTTGGTATATATGCTATATAATCTCTATACATCAAGAAAAGTTGAACAGATGTCACCTAGTTTCGAGACAGCCGACCACAAGGCATTTAGTTAGTCAATGTGGTGACCTTGACCATAGACCTAGTTCGCTGAAGAACGGTCAGTTTTTTTTATATGACCTTGGGTAACCTTTGTGTTAACGAAGAGGCGCGTCGCTTAGAAGTTGTTTGGCACGTTATGGTTAACACGAACATGCGACGTTTGACAATCGTAGCTGAAAGTCTTCGAAGACAGAGACAGGAAACGGATTTTTTTTTTTTATTTTACTCATTAATAAAGCTGCAATTTGTCTTTCTTAATTTTTTTATTGTAGCGAAATGAAATGTAAATGCATGCCTAACCCTTGTGCATGGAACTATTTGACAGGGTGTGATTCAGTGACACAGCTATAATGAATTGGTATATATATAGACAATAGAGTTATATAACATATATATATTTAAGGATATATTTAAGCAAATGGCTGTTAAACTTTCATAGTCGATTCGTCTTATCTCTGAAGCATTAACTTTAAAAAAAACTTCACAAGTTTGAATTCAGCGTCGCATATAAAAATCCATTAGCCTTTCATCTGTCCAACACGTGAAGAAAGTGTTGCCTCTTGCTCGTAAAGTACCATGGCGAAGGTGGGAGTGGAAATTTGTATGTATCGTATGGCATACTGGACACCTCCTAATTCAACAAGTAGTGAGTTTAGTAATAAGGGGTAACCATACGTATTCCTTACTTTCGAAAAGTCGGTGTCAAGTAAATGGTATGATATGCATGGGCGTTAATATAAGGGGTCCATTCCGCTTACATACAAGACTGCTGCTTATGGTCGGCTGCAATTTTGAAACGTTCTCAACTTGCCGATGCAAATGACTTTTTGTGAAATAAATAAAAACATACTTTCCCAGCAGAACGCTGTCGATGTTGTTGCTAATATAACTTTAAGCAACTCCAGCTATGATGTTTTGGTTGCAACCGACTTAATATAACAGATTGTCTTGGTCGATGTGCATCGCACAAACATCAACAGAATACTTAGCATTGTTACAGTAGTACAATGCTTGAAAGTAAAATCCTCCTTATGAGTATATGTATATATGCGATTTTCGTGTGTTGATTTACGAGCGATCAATCCACGAGCTACTTAGGCTTCAAATTATATGTATCTGGATATCAGCAACTATATCAGTGAACTATATATTAGTCTTAACATCAGTTCATGAATTAATCGCAAGTGAATACATACACAGCCGAGGAAGTCATTCGCCAGCCGACTGCTGCAGAACTAATGCATTATTATACTACTCAAGCTGAAGCCGCTCTTTCAAGAGCATTCTATGTACACCTTCTAGCCGAACGCCCTCGGTTATTATAAGGCCGATCCAAAAATAAGGATGCCGCTGCAACACACACTCCCGCTTTAGGCAATAATATCTCGCAGCCATCGTTTTATGGGTCGGTTTCCCCTGCACCTTCTCATCTCCATCACGCAAGGGATACAGGTATCTCTCCTGAGACATATGCATTCGCAGAAATATAATAGATATGAAGGAAATTTCCTGTGGATACGTACAGGGCAAAACGTTAAAAAGGCGATTTATATGTTGTCCCGCAAACCGATCCCGTAAACGTATCTATGTAGGTCAGGACACACCCCGAGTTCTGATGACGTAATTGCTCATCGGGTTACGTTTAGGGATACGTTCAATTAAAATGTAGTGCAAAAACACTGTTAACAAGCAGGAGACAACGTATCAACGAACGATCGCTGAATTTCAGGCGCACACCACTCCCTTCCCGCACGCTCGGTTCCGTTCCGTTCCGTTCCGCTATATACCCACATTAACACAGGATTGATCAAAAATGCATATATTGTCAAAAATGCCCATTTTACTTAAATCCCGTTTATAAGTAAGAGTAAAATATACTTTGACTAAATTTTAATTTTATTATAAATTTATAATAAAGTGACCCCCCTCGCGGCGTCGTTCCGTTCCGTTCCGTTCCGTTCCGTTCCGTTCCGCAAAATACCAATAGCCCCACGATTGTACGTGGCACGGCGAGAGGTTCCTTGAGGAGATACTTACTAATATCGCGAGCAACTATTGGAACCGCTTCGCACCCTTTTACACGTCACAGGAAGCCACTTGCTTTGATAGTCCAGAGGGGAAGGACTGGCTTGAACCATTTCCTGAGTAGTACGTACAAGCACATACTGCCCCCCCCCCCCCACCACCCCCCTTCACCTCGCCCTCCTCTCTCTTCGTAACCTCTTAGGCTACAGCCTGTTCTGCCTCACCCATGTTCCACTCCCCCCCCCCCTTCCACCACCTCACCTTGTTACCTGGGACACCGGGCGACCTTACTCACATCTCCCCGACCCCCCCCCTCCCCGATTTTCACCAGCGTATCTCCCACATGTCGGCACCCCCGAACCCCCGAACCCCTCCTCCCACCAGATGTGCCTGATAGGATGGGGTCCGTGGGTCCGTGGCGACCAAACCGCTGTGCTTCTTCTGGACGCGAACATGTTCAGGAATACGACTAAACTCGGATGGCCGGGAACTGACCCCAGACACTGGCGCCACCGGAACTGACCTCGGACACCGGCGCCACCGGAACTGCCCTCGGACACCGGCGCCACCCGAACTGACCCCAGACACGGACGCCACCGGATTTGACCTCAGACACTGGCGCCACAGGAACTGATCTCAGACACCGGCGCCACCGGAACTGACCTCAGACATCGGCGCCACCGGAACTGACCGCTGTGCCTCAGTCTAGGACTTTTCAAAGAGACAAAAGCAAAAACTACTTCGTACTTTTCGCCAAACTGAGAGGAGTTGATTAGCAATTAATTGCACTTTGGTGTGGCCCATAACGTCCAGGGTGAACCCGTGCGGAAATGTAATTGCGGACCACTGGCTAATTAGAAGCATGTGCGATTGGTAGCCCTTGACATTGCTTCTTGCGTTCAATGGGCGTATCTCATGTACATAAATTGAGATCAACCCCATGACGCACCCAAACCGGTGTCAGGTTGTCACAAGCTGGTGATGAGATAACGGAACTAGCGGGCGGGTGAGCTCGGCCAGTGCAGGGGCGCGTTATGACCGGTGGGCCGCCGGGACCAAGAGGCTTGAAGTGATGCTAGGAGAGCAGGAGTGGGCTCCATGGACGATGGATCAGATAAGGGGATTCAGAGAGAGGGAGGCAAGAAGGGGGGCAGGGAGGGTGGGGATGGGGACGAGTATGGAGATAGGATGGATGGGGTGGGGTGGGGCGGAATAGGGAAGGGGTAGGCAGGATGGTGCGGGATGCGCCGGGTTATTTGCACAGATAACATGTTGGGGTGAAAGCTGGTGTTAAGAGACGTCATACTGTACACAGGTGATATACAAAGCAAGAGCACGAACAAATAACATATGTAGAGTCCCACATCTATACCATGTGTAGGTCAAACACAGCTAGATCACATCCAGCAGATCACATCCAGCAGATCACATCCAGCAGATCACATGAAGCAGATCTATTATATACCGCGCAGTTCGCAAAGACGGCGGAGAGCACACAACAAAGCCAACCACACTTGTTCGGGTGGGTGGGGGTGGGTGGTTCCTTTGATAAGCCCCTGCGACCGTCAACGAATGCCTTCTAATAACATTGACGTGACGGGTGAGGGGGATAGGGCCGGGGGGGGGGGAGGGCATGTGTCAGCTTTTCCCATTTGGTTCAAGAGAAATGTTAAATGTATGCGTATTCCACGGTTTAATTTGCAGTTATATGGACACTGTGCAAGCTTCATGCAACGAATTTTTGGTGATAAGAATATTCTTGCATTAATCCGATACTATTTTGTTGCATTATTAGACCCTGGTAGGATTCAAGTAACAACGTCTGTTCGAATAGCTTTAATAATTACGCCAGTTTACAATTCCGATGGCTACATATGGCCTTGTAGAAAACGTTGACAACCTATCAGTAGCTCTGGTAATTGTAGAAACATGTTATTATTGTAGCCATAGCGATATCACGTTCAGCTTGTAGCAACGAATGCATGGCGTGAAATGGACGGATGCACAGTCAGATCATGTACAGTGTGTGAAGTACAGCCGTCAAGAGTCGTTCCTTAACCACAGTGAAATGTTAACTGCCATCTGATTCTCCAACCACCAAACACTGACTCGGTTACTACCTTGTCCCCTCTCTCACCAGTCAACTGCTCGCTACTGGTGTCTGATTCCTGCAATCCCAAGCAGTGGGTGTGGCTGTGTGTGCAACTGACACCTGTACCACATGCTGTCCCATACTATCTGAAGACTCGCTATCTGAGTCTCAATCACAGTTACCTGGGGCGTAACTACGAAGTTGTCTGTTTCTCTTGTCTCGACCAACTGAAATTGACTGTGCCCACCCGTAAAATAGAAAAAGGTTATTTCCATATACTTTTTTGCGGTTGACTCACCGACGAGACGACAGAGACAAAATCACGACTGGCTTTTAGGCGTTAAAAGGCTTCACCATCCACGCCGCGGGGCGATGTACGATTGTACGATTGTACGATGTGGGTAAAACTTAATGGCGGCCTTTTCTTGGCCGACCGACCGATTTCTAATAAAGGGGACATCAGAAACATGCTATTTAACAACAAGGCCATTAATAACAAGCAAACTGTCGCCACCACATTTTCAAATATAAAAAAAAAAAGTTCCTTTGCGTTGAAGAAGTCAGCGAGTTATATACGGTAAATAAGTTCACAGAGTAATCAAAAGACACAAGACACACATTGTACTCTTCGCGTATTGAGTAACTATTAGCCCGATTAGACGTGGCTCCTGCAGATTGGTCGTGGCTGCCTGGGGATTGGTCGTAGCTCCGTGGAGATTGGTCGTCGCTGCCTGGGGATTGGTCGTGGTTCCGTGCAGATTGGTCGTGGCTCCGCGGAGATTGGTCGTGGCTATCTAGAGACTCGTCGTGGCTCTGGAGATTGGGCGTGGCTCTCTGGAGATTGGTCGTGGCTGCCTGGGGATTGGTCGTGGCTCCTGGAGATTGGTCGTGGCTGCCTGGGGATTGGTCGTGGCTCCTGGAGATTGGTCGTGGCTCTGGAGATTGGTCGTGACTCTGGAGATTGGTCGTGGCTCGCTGGAGATTGGTCGTGGCTGCCTGGGGATTGGTCGTGGCTCCTGGAGATTGGTCGTGGCTCTGGAGATTGGTCGTGGCTATGGAGATTGGTCGTGGCTCGCTGGAGATTGGTCGTGGCTCGCTGGAGATTGGTCTGATGCCATACCCTGCTTTCAGTCTATTACCCAGCGTATGAAGTTAACGGAATGTGTTGCAATGATAATCTCAATGTCCCACCTCAAGTAAGTCATATCACAGAAAATATACCCTGGCAGCCAGTCGCCTGTAACGATAGCTGATTATCCTTACAACTTATACATCGATTTGTCCACGTGTTACATCTGATTTCAGATCTGAGTATTGGTTTATCGCCATGGCGACGTGCTATGTTGATTCACAAGTTGACGACGATGGTTTGGTTGGCTGGCGGGCATGCCGTGCCCCTGTGGATGGCCGACCATATGCGGTACAGGCGGTCGGGTTGCATCCGGGTACCCGTCAGAATCACGTCCCCAATGACGTCACATGGGGTGGGGGACTTGTTGGTCCAATAGGCAAAGCCGTCTTGCTGCAGGTGGCGCACTTTCAAAATCTGACCCAGTATTCCTGTGATGTAAACGTCGTCGATAAAAATGGGGGGGACGTACTCGGCAAGGTCAAACAGAGGGCGCACCAAGTCCATGCCGATGACGTAGGTCGAGCCGGATTCGTACGGCGGGAAGTAGAAGAAGGGAAACACTTCCAGAGGTATGGACCACTTGGACGTCCGCCGATAGACACGCGACCCCTTGTTGAGAGGCCCCATTATCGCCCGAGACATATTCCTGGAGTCCAGGACGTTGAGCAATAGGGGTAAATTAATAATCATATCATCGTCACTCTTGATGAAGTACTTGGCCTGGGGGCAATGTTCCGACACCCATTTCAACCCCAGCAGCGACTTCAGCGTCATGTTGTGGTAATGCTCGTAGAAATCTCCCTGTATGACGTCACCGTATATCCGGGCCTCCCTGCGCAGCCACTCCTCCCACGTCCGGTTGTGGTGCAGTCCGAAGACGAAGGCGACCTTGATCTCGTGCCGTAGCACGCGGTGCGGCCAGACGTTCCTCTTGGCGGCGCCGCCCCACGTCTCCCGGATCGCCTTCCGCCGGTCGTAGTAGTCATGGAGCGAGTGCACCAGCAGGATCACACTCGTCCGGGAGTCGCAGATACCGCTTCCGGGCAGAACGAAGGTGTGGTTGAACGGATTGACCTTGGCGTCGCGCGGCTTGTAGTACTCGGTGTACGCTTGGTTCAGCTTCAGACAAATCCGGAAGGCCCTCAGACCCTCGGAGTCCGAGGAGTTGTCAGGCACCGGATACATGGTATTGCATTGTCCCGTCCGCTGCAAGAAGACTTCCAGAGACTCGCCGCGCATGGTCTCGAAGCGGCGTACCGGCCGGTGGGCACCCAGGACCAGGAGGAGGAACAGGAGGACGTAGACGGGAGACAGGAGCAAGGTGACCTTGGCGAAGCGCACGACCCAGCGAGGGGAGTAGGCTCCCTGGGGACAGGCGGTAGTCACATGGTGGCTGGGTGTGGGTCCCATGGTCAGGCTGTACGACATCATCGTGGGACGCACGGTGGGTGGCACCCTAGTGGAGCGGTGGGGGTGGCACCCTAGTGGAGCGGTGGGGGTGGCGCCGTGACCGGGGTGTGGCTGGGTAGCAGCGCCAGGTATGACGTCACCGCCTTCCACGTCATGCTCTGTTCAGATGAGGCTACACATCTGCGCGGTAAATAGAGAAAACACGTTGAAGTGGGATTGCTCATATGTGACCTATTGCTACCGAGAACAAAAACATACCAACAGCCTCAACATAACCGCAATGACTCTCACAGCAGGAAGTAGTCGGTTCGGTGGCACAGTTATCGCAGTTAACGGGTACTAACGCGGTCACCTACCGGTTATCTGCGCTACAGGGTGTCAGTCTCTGTGCGACTATCGCTTTTACCCAGTCATCGACGTTGTAACCACGCCATTATCCCCGTTACCACGTCATTATCGATGTTACCTCGTCATTATCCCTGTCATTATCGATAATATCACGTCATTATCATTGTTCCCACGTCATTATCGGTGTTACCACGTCATTATCGGTGTTACCACGTCATTATCGGTGTTACCACGCCATTATCGCTGTTACCTCGTCATTATCCCTGTCATCATCTGTGTTACCACGTCATTATCGGTGTTACCACTTCAGTATCGGTGTTACCACTTCAGTATCGGTGTTACCACGTCATTATCGGTGTTACGTCATTATCGGTGTTACGTCATTATCGGTGTTACCACGTCATTATCGCTGTTACCTCGTCATTATCCCTGTCATTATCGGTGTTACCACGTCATTATCGGTGTTACCACTTCAGTATCGGTGTTACCACGTCATTATCGCTGTTACCACGTCATTATCGCTGTTACCACGTCATTATCGCTGTTACTTCGCCATCGATGCTGTTAGCCCGTCCTTCATCGATGTTACCGAACGCAATGTTTTGGATCGTTACGGCTGCTGTACTCTACATAGTCATCGGCCACTATTCACCGCCTGTTACCGTAATACGCATATCGACGCATTCGCAGTGGACTCTGCAACGGCACGAAGGTTAAGTCGTGACAAACTTGTTGTCTGAGGTAGCGTATGAGAGCGATAATTGAGGGTGCTACTGATACCATGCCAGCATAGCCTGCGGAGGACAATCGATCCCCGATCGATCGCCCAAGATAAGTAAAAGCCGCTGCAGTAATCAAGTTTCGCAATTCGAGATGTGGAGCGGTGCCAGCATAGGGGCTCCGCGACTGGTCCGCATCAAACATACGCCCAAACTTCTGGGGAGATATTGGCGTTTTATGCCATTCTTGTGCACGTCAAGGCTAAATAGGGTCGAGGGACCACCTGGGCTATGACTTGAGTTTGGATGAAACTTGACGTCGTTTACCTAGGCTGAGGGCATTGAGGTCTAGAATATAACACTTGAGATCATCTTGTTGTACCCCAGGCCGTAACAGTTCAGCCACGGCATATCACGGGTTCTTTTCATATACATTTATTTTGTTATCCTAAGTTTGGACTCAATGTTATGACAAGTTATTTATTCATGCGGCCACGAGGACAGTGATACACGAGGACAGTGACACACCGGAACATGGTTTCCCCATAATCATTACCATGTAATTCTACTCCCAGGCATATCAAGTCCCATACCCATCCCCCGCATCAATTCCCTAACACCAACAACGACCCCCACCCCCACTCACTGCCCCTCACCTATCGGTTCTCACCAAGCTGGTGACGTCGGAACAGACTGCCGGCACAGCGCTCCCGACTAGTTACGTTTCGGTCGCCAAAGAGTTCAGCTTAAATGGTGACTTTGCTAGTTCCCGTGAGTGGGGTGTAATTGCTGGCACTGCACAGGTCGTCTGGATATATGGACCGCTCTTCGTTATATATGGAGGTCACCCCGTTATAGCATGCGAGAGCTGCAGACACCCCATATCTGTAGATATCTGTAAATAATTATAGATAGCTGCCAATGACTTACATATATATGTACATGTTTTAATGATGTATTCAAATCACTTGTGGATATCTATAAATGATTTGCTGATATCTACATATGGAGCGATTTACCGATGTATCTGCAAATCATTTACAGATGTATCTGCAAATCATTTACAGATGTATCTGCAAATCATTTACAGATGTATCTGCAAATCAGTTACAGATGTATCTGCAAATCATTTACCGATAAATCATTTACCGATGTATCTGCAAATCATTTACCTATGTATCTGCAAATCATTTACCTATGTATCTGCAAATCATTTACCGATCGATATATCGGCCAATTGACCAATGTATCTGCAAATCATTTGCCGATATTTACAAATCATTTATGTTAGTATATAAAGGAGTAGGCCTAGCTGTTGTACTTATTGGCTGCAGTAGCATATGAGTTATTCAGTTTGACTGGCACACGAAAAGTAGCGGTGTATGGTGGCATATTTGTGCCACGCGCCATCTCATTCTCACATGGCGCAAAACAGGGTAGGCACGCGAGAGCAAGAACGCGAGGGCGAGAATGCGAGATCGAGAGAACGCGAGATTGATTTGTGCCACTCGCTATATCTAGCATTTTCGCCTCTTTTTGTGCCAGGTGAGAATGCGAGATAGCCAGTGGCACAAATATCAGTGGCGGATCCAGGGTGGCGGGCGCCCCAACTTTCAGGGGCAAGCCAAGCTAAGTCGGATTTTTGAGGGAAAAGTTTTTTATATAATATATTTTCACACGTGGTCTGGCGCCCCCTTTCACAAATTCCTAGAACCGCCACTTAATATGCTACCATAGCCATTACAGCAAATAACATGCAGGTATTGCGTCATACTTGAACAACCAAAACAATCAAATCACTACTTCAAGTGGGCGACTGTGTTTTCACCCAGATCTCGTGATTACCTTGACAGTAGAGCACGTGGGCGTCCCCCGCCCAGCGAGCAGACAGGACAGCCCACGGGCGGCTCCTCGTGTAGGTTCTGAATGCACGTGGGCCTGTCGAGGCTGTTTTCGTGTCTACACTCGTTTTTTTCGTCAAAACGATGTGCTCTGCATATATAATATCCTATCAAGTCCCGGTATTTTTGTATAATTCGTGTTGGCAGAACGCTACAGCGGATCGATCGAGGTAAACCTGACGAGATGGTTTGGTTTGGGGCAAGAAGGTCTGCCCTGCAGATCATAACGTGAAGTGTGCATCTCAGTCACTCGGGTTATACTCCTACGGAGAGAATGAACCGGATGGCAGCGGTGTTCAGCACAGAGTAAAAAGTGCATGTATGTACAGGCCGAGAACCCACACACACCACACCACACACCACACACTTATAAGTGGGTCGAGAGCTGACGTCGTCGCGGCCCGGGCCTGAGTGGTCGGGCGACTAGCAGCTCGCCTTTCTGATGAATATTCATGACCGATTAGATGTATGTTTCCGCTACCCCGAGTGCCGTTGTTCGCTGTGGTGACTGTGTTTATGTTTATTTACAGTGCCCACCCCCAGTCGGGGATGCACGGTTGCCAGGCGGGTAGTCATCCGCTCCAACTTGTTAAATTCTAGTCAACGTGTGATATTTCCGAAAGGAGGTTCTTTTCTGACTTTAATGTACTTCTCGTTGTGTTAATTTACTATTTCTCAACTTAATTTAGCCAACCCTAATTGGGCGTTCGTTCCGAGACGGTCTTGGCTTAACGCGTGGTGGCGAAGGCAATGAGGCGAAACGCAGTGGTCAAAGTTTTAATGATTTATTTAAACATGCTCGCACTCTGTTGTCAGTGGCCAATGTTGATACCAGTTCCAGGAAAAACTCATCCCGGTATACGTGCCAGAAATTGAGATTTTATCATATTACGTTACAGTTTGACAAACTAGTTCATGTGGCGAAGTTTGGCGGCTTAAAAGCTGAAACTTACTTTGTAAAATCCATTTTAGTTTTCCAATCGTGCGTTGTTTTGCTGCCGCCATTCACGTTACAGATCTTCTCGCTCAGTGCTCACCGCGGTGTCAGTATGCGTAACTGATATTTACATAAATAGTTCCAACGAACCCACCGAACTTAAGAGCTATGGACCTGAATCATATGAACTCCAATTATAGAAATATAGCTACAATTTACGAAACAACAGGTTCATTTAAGAAGGAGCTCCGATGGGGTGGGACCGGAAATATATGTCTGTGCAGAGGACAGGCCCCGGAAGACAAGGTTCATTTTAGAAGGAGCTCCGATGGGGTGGGACCGGAAATATATGTCTGTGCAGAGGACAGGCCCCGGAAGACAAGGTTCATTTTAGAAGGAGCTCCGATGGGGTGGGACCGGAAATAGGTGTCTGTGCAGAGGACAGGCCCTGGAAAACATCACAGATCTCATCGCTCTGTCCACCCTCAGTGAACTGCATCAGTTTATAGCAGTCCGATGCCAGCCGGCGACAGAAGGCGTGCTCAATCTCCTGGCGAGTCTTACGCCTCAGGATCGCATGAGTCGGGGGGCACTCCTTGCGCTGCCGCGCCAGGTTGACCAGGTATTCCTTAGCTTGGAGGATATCTTGTGAGCTTCCATGCGACAGCGTCAGCGCCTGGTCAACGAACGACGCCTGCGGGAATGACCTTATGGACTTCCGTAGTTGTTCGATGAGGTTTGCAGCTTGGGGTTGAGTATCGTGATCACTGTCGTGAAGCCCGGCAGGTGGCGCGCTGACGTGGGCGGTCTCACCGCCCTGCCATGTATCACATGCCGGATCCAACGAGGTGCGGATTGCACAGGCTAATTGGCTGTTTGGGTACTCCATAGCTCAGTTAAGCGCAACAATTGTTTCAATTTTGGCGGGCAGATTTTCAATTTGGCGGGCACTCAGGTGCTCTTTGCCCGCCCAAAAAACGGCCTTTTTGTCAGGAGTAAAGAAAATCATAGCACTCACAATTTAATATGACATCGAGAACTACATGTTGTGTGTATAAACTGAACACTTCTTTTTTTACAAGTTTAAGTTTTAAGTTTTAAAATTCAGGCTAATACCCTGGTACCGGGCGACAATTAATTAAAACTTGGGTTATACCTAATGAAATTTTAATCAATCTTAGGTTATATCTGATGAAAAATTAATCAAAGCCAGGCAACAAGTAAATCAAATTCTGGGGGAATGTTCTGTCACTACTCGAGGAAAGTTACCTTTCCACCTATAAATTAAACTTGTCATGTTGCTCAAACATATGTTATCCTGGCTGACCCGGGGTATTAACCTATACTGTTCCAGATGACACGTCGGCTTAACTTTAGATTCAGGTGGTCATTATCATCAAACCTGGATTGGACCAGGTGACAAGAAAGAATCAAACGTGTGTAGACCTATATATACATGGTGACCATTTAAGATAAAACCTGGATTACACCTATAGTGACATATCAAATCACAATTGGTTATACCCGTTGAAATAAATTATAACTGGGCTATACATGGTGATAAATTAACTCAAACTGGGCTATACATAGTGATAAATTAACTAAAACTAGGCTATACATGGTGATAAAATAACTAAAACTGGGCTACAGCCACTGACATATTGACTCAAACCTAGATTGTACCCTATGACAATTTGATAAGATCGGAATTATACTGGTGATACATAATATCAAACTGGATTATACATAGTAATAAATTAAATCAACCTGGTCCTACTTTGGTGACAAATTGAATTAAACTGTTATGTAGTGGGACAGACAGCTTCATTTTATTAGTATAGATGGTGACCATTTTTAAAGTGGGGTCAAACTGGGATCTGATGTGTCAAGTCGGGATCGTAAGGGTTAATCCAGATCCTAAAGGTCAAATCGGAGTCGGACGGGTTTATCGGGATCCTAGGGGTCGAATCCGGATTCAATCAGGATATGAAGGCTCAAATATGGATCAGTATTGTCAATTTGGGATCTAGGGGTCAATCCGGATCCTAGGGCTCAAATCCGATTGGTATCAAAATCGAATAAAAATTACGGTCGAAAAAAATGTGTCTATTAAAAAAATTTAACATGAGGCTACACAACGGATGCCGCAGCAGACTTTACTCCTCGCACCCGCTCCGCCGTGTCGCCTTTCAGGGGAAGAGAGTGGTGCTGCGTTGCGTCCACCTGTGCGTGTGTGTGTGTGCTTGCGTCTCCGGGATCGTTGGGGTCAATCCAGAGCTCAGGGGTCCAAACTGGATCTGAAGATTTGAGGGATCAATCTGGAGTTGAGGGGTCAAATCTGGATCTAAGAGGTCGAATCTAGATCTGAGGAGTCAAATCTGGATCTGACGGGTCAAATATGGATCTAAGAGGTCAAATCTGGATCTAAGAGGTCACAGCTGGATCTGAGGGTTCACATTTTGGATCTAAAAGGTCAAGTTTAGATCTAAGAGGTCAAATCTGGATTTAAGGGGTCAAATCTGGATCCGAGGGGTCAATCTGGATTCGAGGGGTCAATCTGAATCTGAAGGGTCAAATCTAGATCTAAATAGTAAAATCTGGATCTGAGGGGTCAAATCTAGATCTGAGGGGTCAAATCTGGATCGAAGGGGCTAAATCTGGATCTGGGAGGTGAACTCTGTATCTAGGGATCCAACTCCGGATCTGAGGGGTCAATCTGGATCTGAAAGGTTAAATTTGGGTCTACGTTTTTTAAATCTGGATATCGAAGGTCAAATCTGGATCGAAGGGGTCAAATCTGGATCTGAGGGATCAAGTCTAGATTCAAGGGGCCAAATCTAGATCAGATGGTTCAATCTGGATCTGGGAGGGCAAATCCAGGTCTAAGGGGCCAAATCTGAATCTGACAGGTCAATCTGGATCTAAAAGGTTAAATCTGGATCTATGTGGTAAAATTTTGATCTAAGGGGTCAAATCTGGATCTGAGGGTCAAATCTGGATCTGGTGGGTCAATCTGGATCTAAGAGTTCAAATCTGGATCTAAGGTGTCAAATTTGGATCTAAGGTGTCAAAGCTGGGTCTGAGAGCTCAATCTGTATCTGAGGGATCAAATCTCTGGATCTGGTGGGTCAATCGCGATCTGAAGGGTCAAGTCGGGATCTGAGCTGTCAATCCCCGGTGTGGGTGTGAGTGTTTGTCTCTGGAGATCGCCTCTGCACGTTGACGGTCTCGTTGTATCTATCATAGCTAGCCGCCTAGACGTCTAGCGTTCGTAGTAATAAGCGAAAGAAATAACAGTATGACGGTATTCTGTTTTACACGTCAAATAGTAGCAGGCAGAAGGTAGACATTGGGCAGTAATAATATCGATAATCATATTGACATAAATTGAGACCGGGAGCTACGGAATAACGGGACATATATGTTAAGAATATTATTTAAACCCTGTGCAATTATTGTGCATCCAGTACAGAATACTCAAATTGCGGCTAAAGCACGATATAAACGAATATCAGTCCAGTAAAACTAAGGCCCAAGCTCATACATTGATTGAGTTAAAAAAGGGGCTGAGTCCCGTCCGTTGTTCGTCATTTAACGTATTACTACTACATTCAGTGGATAAAATCTGCCTGACGTCCTGGTTGGTCTATAGAATTGGCGTGTAGACCGCTTAACTATACTGTAAAATGGATCAAAGATCAAAAAGATCAAATCAATTCAAATAGGCAAGGTTCCCCGGGCAGAGTTCCTTCTCTTGCTACTAATGGGAAGTTGTGGGCGCGAGACAGTACGAGATTTGTTTGTTTTGATGACGGTTCGGGCGATAAGGCGTTGGGAGAAATATTATTACTGTTGGCACCAAGCCAGGTAGCCCGCCGCGGGATAAGGCGATTAGCATCCAGCGGTTGTGTTGACACATGCGATAGCTTTGACACATCTAAGAGCGGCGGCTGGATATTAATAGGTTCAAGGCGGCTGCTGATGCCAATGCGCTCTTGCATGCCGCGGCATAGTGGGACAGACAGCGCATAGTGGGACAGACAGCTTCATTTTATTAGTATAGAAGGCACCATGCGAACCCATGGAGCAGAGAGGGTATCAATATTTTGTATGTTATACGAGGCGAACAGCTGTGGGCGCCAAGCGTTACCCCCTTCCTTTGGTCTGCAGAATAGGGTTCTGTTCACGGAATTTATATATGTTGTGACGAAAATTCTGTTGGTGAACCAAATTTACCTCCTGGTGATACTTATCACTTATCAGAGTGGACAACGCATCTAACTCCCAACACAGATCTTTTTGTTGTTGCTGCAACTTGTTGTTGCAACTGGTCTAGGTTTTCTTTTGCCATACATGTTACCATCCATCTTTCATGTGTTACCTTTTATGTTAGCCCAATCTGTGACAGCGCTCAGTGCTGGGGGTTGTGTCATTTTTGTTACCTAGTTTCTGCTGTCCCTTTACCACACTAACACAGTTCTCCTTTTCCCAACTCTTCTCAGGTATGCCATGTATTATTAAATTTATTAAATTGACCCTCGCCATTCCATCTCCGTGATGTTGGCTTTCAGTACCTTGTTTTTCTCTCCAGTTCACTCCTACGATCACTGCTGTGCGCCGCTGCCTCCTTCGGTCCATCTACATCAGTCCGTAATGCGTTCATGCATTCTTGCATGTCAGGTAAGCAAGGTACCTTCTGGAGTCTACCCGCTAGGGTTTGGTTGGCGTCTATGGCCATTAATGTGTTTGACGTGGCTATATCCTCTCCCTCTGACCGGCCCTGTAGCCTGGGGAAATAAATCGGGGTCGTTCCCTCTTTTGTTGAGGCGGCGTTCCACGCTGGCTACGGTTTCTCTTTTCTTCACCCATCGCACGAGGGATGGCCGGAATGGCGAGCCGAAACCAGTATCTGCCCAAAGTTCGCCCCAAATCCATGTTAACTGGTCAATTCCGGGAACAATTTTAAATATTTTTTCCCCGGCAACCGCACATATTCAGAGCCCCTCCCCTCCCCCGCACCGCCCCCCCCCCCCCCCGGGCCGCAAGTTAAAAATATCTGTTGTATATGGGTATCTCTTACATCATAAATGTCCGCTCTCTGAGGCATCAAGGCACCCGCGGACCCCCCCCCCCCCCCCCCACCACCATCTTCCACTGAATTTGTATAATACTGCCCTCCCCCGGGGATTATTGGTTACACAAGATGGGTAGGGTTCGATTTTCAGCGACAGGGCAAACATTGGTCAAGGACGTCTCAAATGAGGACATGACGATAAAAAAACACAGAAGGGAATACTTTTTGCTCGCTGTTGAAATTTCAACCAATCACCCATGCCGTTTAACCAGCTGGATCCGAGCGGCACTCATCACAGTCTGGTATCACCCACCATAGTCTGGTGGAACTCACCACATGCTAGTGGCACTTATCACTTTCCAGTGACACCACATATTCCTGACCACCGCTAGGTACACCTTACGTGTACCTAGCCATCATATGTCACCCCCTCAAGTGTGTCTATCCATCATATGCTACCCCCTTTAATGTACCTATCCATCATATGTTACCCCCTTAAGTGTACCTATCCATCATATGTCACCCCCTTAAGTGTACCTATCCATCATATGTTACCCCCTTTAGTGTACCTATCCATCATATGTTACCCCCTTAAGTGTACCTATCCATCATATGCTATCCACTTCAGATAACAGGAGTTTCGCTAGACCTAGACCGGTATAGAGACCATGTGTGTACAGATATGGCATAAATTTCCGTCATCGAACGTTCATCATAAACCATCTCGGTGCTTCAAAATCCCTGGCCTTACCATTGCTTTACAGGCAAGATGCTTTCCACAAAGCCTTTTGGTCAGCGCCTGAAGCGGATTCTCAGCGGCTACCCGTTCGACAAGGAGGTGCTGAAGGAGCTGGTGCGGAACGCCGATGACGCCGGAGCCTCGACCCTCGTCCTGGTGACCGACCCGAGGACCACGCTTCCGGTCCACACCGTCCAGGGCAGGCCATGGCAGAGTCTGCAGAACCCCGCCGTCTGCGTCTACGGCGACAGCGCCTTCACGCGGGCCGACCTGCAGGGCATCCAGGACCTGGGGCAGGGCAGCAAGGAGACGGACCCGACCAAGACCGGCCAGTACGGCGTAGGCTTCAATGCCGTGTATCACTTCACGGAGACGCCGATAGTGAGGGACCCGAGGTGGGCAAGGTGCTCTGTGCCCTCGACTCGCACGCCGCGTACGTCCCTGACGCCAGTCATGTCCAACCGAGAACCCAGTTCGACGACGTGGACCTGCTGGAGGAGGAGTTTCCAGGCATTCTCGATGGCTTCTTGACCGATCATTTCCCCGCGGAGAACGCGACGATGTTCAGATTTCCATTAAGGACTCCAGAACAAGCGAAAACGTCTGAGATTTCCGAGCAGTCCGTGGACATAAAATGCCTGAAAGTACTTCTGGATGGTCTACAGGCTGACGTTATGGAATGCCTGCTGTTCCTTAATAACATCAAATCAGAGCGACATCCCTCTGACATATATGGCCAGTTTGTTCAATGACCAACCAGTCGTCTTCTTGCAATGCAGTTGCCAGGAATTGCTAGAGTTTGTCGGCTGCTGTGTCCTGACAGTTGCCGAAGTGTATATCACGTTTATCCTGAAACATTTTGAGCTGTTGTCAACGGAGGGACGTCAGAAACATTTTTCTGAGAGACACTTACGGAACCAAGCACCGACAACGGGGTGTGTGTGAGGTGTGTAAAACACGAGATGCACTGTTCCAGGCGCTGAGGATTACACATTGCTTTGAACGAGAGAACGGCCAATTGATGCAGGCGTCGGACTTATACGATCCTGATATTGAACTCTTCCAGCTGTTTGAATACGCCAATCTTCCACCGGGTTTATACGGGAAAGGTAATTGGAGGAATTTCTTAGAAATGTGCGGTTTGATGCCGAGTCACAGAGGGGCACTTGCTTTTATACGCCAATAAATTGCCTTGTCAGATTGACTGATGAACGCGAGCGAACCGCATGAGCCATTGTGAAGCATTTGTTCGCCAGCCCGGATGCTTGGTCTGTGGATTTCTTGCACGAACTGAGAAACATACTATTCCTACGGAGAGGCAGCAGCTCAGCGCAACCTCAATGCATGCAAGACGAAAACCAACCTCCTTTGATAGCGTTTTATGGAGTCGTGGCAAAGATCCATGGAGATACAGTGTGGGCATGCAGGAATGTACTCTCATGGTATGTGTCTAACATACTAACACTGGTGGAAAAGATGCAGCCGTGCTCACCGAATGACAACCGAATATCAAAGGAACCGCATCCCGCAGTTCAACTTCGCGCGGCTCTCGGAGAGATTGACAAACCAGCTATATCGGATGTTATCAAACACACGGAAAAGGTGTCTGAGAAAATGGCTAAGTTGCCGATGGAAGATTTGAAAAGCTACGGAGAAACAGTACTTAAACCTATACATAAGTACCTAGACACTAACCTATCTAAACAACCGACGGAACCGACCAAATTGAAGGCCGAAGAGGTGAGACGTCTGCAGTCCGTACCAAGGAGACAAAGTACTTCGTCAATAAGGCTGAAGATGGCTACTACCAAGTATACATTGTGGAGCGATCGGCCCATGAGAAGAGCGTAGAAGAGTTCATATCGTTTGCATGTGCGGAAGTCATCAATGAGCTATTCCACGGCAAATTGGATAAAGCCTTGGTTGCCATGTGTCTGAGATGTGACCCGGGGAAAGTGGCTTATATGCTCGACGAAGTAGCCTCAATGGATGGTGCGCAAACTTAGGCAAAAACGGGTTATGATCTGGGTGATCACGTAAATGCCAATCTGCAGTTCCACCTGGCACCGAGGTTTGTACCGCTGAACAGGGGTGACTTGGTTGCCGTCGAGCTTTGTGACCCACTGGCGCAGAACGATCTTGACGCAGGCCCAACCTACGTCATCGGCAGGGTTCTTAATCTGTCGCAGGATGAACACAGGTCGTCTGAATCAAGGTACGCGATCCGCTATAACGTTCAAATCAAGGAACGTCCGCCTGTGATGAAAGACTATCCCGCCTCCAAGATCTATAGCGTTAGCCGGGACTGGCGTAAGATGAGGTCCACAGCTCACACCCGCATGTCTCAGCACAAGAAAGCCGCCCGGGCGTTGCTCCGGGAGTCACAGGGCAAGGAAGACAGCGTCCTGGTACAGAAGCGGCTTATGATGTTCCACGGTGATGACGATGAGCTTTGTCGGCAGATGACGGCATTGATCATGGCGATGGTCGCCACGCCGTCCCTGGGCCCGGATGCGGAGGGCGACTCCTCCAACAGCGATCTGGACGAAGACCGGCTCAGAGGTGATGATGAGAGTGCGGCCGACCGGGCACCTGTTACGGCATCGCCGAGGTCGCAGCCCATGTCCCATGAAGATGCGGCGGTTCGATCGATGCCCGGGCCCGAAGACCTGAGGAGATACACTACTCAACGGACACGAGATCATGCTCGTGCCGAGGCCGAATTTCGACAAAGGTTGCAGAGTGGCGCCCAGGTGGCGGATTATCCATTCGTGTGTACCCGACGCCCAGACGAGCCCAATCCACAACCTGCGGAAGCGAGGCGATGGCGAAGGCAGGCCAGGAGAGATCTGCAAGGTTCGCAATTGGACCTGACACACTGGCCAGAGACCGCTACGTCTGAGTGGACTGGCTACAGAGCTGCCCAGGTGAGCTTCTACATACCTCTGTCACTTCTATTAATAAACGAATTGTTCCTGTTGGACAACTATGCGATGTTGCAGTATTTGTGTTTAGAAAAGTTGTTCACTTATTGTAACGTGTATATAGCTAGCATGAAATATAGATGGCAACTTTTTCATCATAATGTCTTTCTTTTCAGTCTGCAGAAAAAGCGCTTACATCGGTCCTCTATGCGATTGACGCGGACAAAGCGAAGCACGGAGGCAGTGACTTACACGCCCTCCTGGAACACGTTAACGACCTTCTGAGTCAGTCTGACATGGAGGCGGCGCCACAGGAAGTGACGTCAGCGTTGACGCCACTGTCTGCCGAGGTGCCTGATCAGGGTATGGTGCTGTTTCCCACAGCGGCGGACTTCCCCCGTCTCGCCGGCGACAGCTTCACGAGGGACAGGGCGGCCGAGTTATGTGCGCTGGCTGACGTAGTCACTCAATGGGCCGAGGCGGTGGTCAGGAATATGTGGTGTCACTGGAAAGTGACAAGTGCCGCTAGCATGTGGTGAGTTCCACCAGACTATGGTGGATGATACCAGACTGTGATGAGTGCCGCTGCCATGCGGTGAATGCCACCAGACTGTGGTGAGTGGCACCATACTGTGTTGGGTGCCACTGACTTGTGGTGAGTGCCACTAACATGTGGTGAGTGCCACTGGCATGCGGTGAATGCCACCAGACTGTGGTAAGTGCCAGCAGACTGTGATGGGTGCCACTGGCATGTGATGCGTGCTACTGGCATGAGGTAAGTGCAACAAGCAGGACGTTAACTGTGGTCGCCATTTTTCCATTAATGGGGCATGTTTCATCCATTCATCGTGTCCTCGCCTCCTTTAATCCCATGTGTGCTCAAACCCCCATTTATTTATTTTGTTGCGATACCAAATGCCATGCTGCTGGTAGGTTTAATGAATTTTTCCGGCTTTTTCAATTGTTTAAAATTAAATTTTGATGTTAATTCTGATGTTAGTTTTGTTTATGTTTCAAAGTTGAAAAGCTAAATTATAAGCTGATTAGGACATAATCAAATCGTTCGTGTGATCCACGCCAGCCGCATATACACAGACTCGGTATACGTTGTGACCTGTTGATGTAGGCAACATAACTTTTTGATAATTATAGGCCCCTATAGCCTGAAAATCAGACGTTATTGTCGTGAGACAGTCTAATGGATCGACGTTAATCACCTTCCAGCAGACGGTCTCGCGACATTATAACCTCTGATTTTCAGGTTTCTATTCGTTTTTCCACAGACCCACCTCCGCTCGCTCTAATCTGAGTGAGCGGGCCATGCAGCGGGGGGCTGTGGAAGTAGCCATGAATCCATTTTATTTTTGCCTTCCAAGACAGTTTACTTTTGTGATTAGTCATTACTTGTCAGGAATCGTATAGTGCACCTCAATGGACACGCGAGGTGCACGCCGTTATCAGGAGGGAGCCGCGGGTGAACCTGGGGTTAGGGGTCAGGCGAGGGTGATAGGAGAGGAGAGGGTCGGGGCTGATAAGGGTGAGAAGCACCGCTTGCCTTCATAATGCCATCTAATTACTACAGAAGCAGCAATTAATTAGTACATAATTAATAGAAAACGATTAAGATTTGTTTCTGTTATGAAGCTTTTCCCACGGGAATAGGACAATGGGAGGTACACTCGCCATCCAGGCCAGCCTCCCGAGGTTGCATCAAAGCAATTGATGTCTTTGATCGAAGCTGGATGAGCGAAGAGTCGATCACCCTTCCCTCTGCCTGCTAAACCGCGTGCTTGCGGTCTCCCGTCCTGTGCTGCCACCATGCGGTTTAGTTTGCAGTCTAGCACACTCTACATGCCACAGCGTAAGCTGGTACCGCCGCTCAAACTCATACAAGTAAGAGCGGGTGTTAGGTATTGCGCGTAGGTCAAGGTCACGGCATTTCTATCTTGCCCGATAGGTGACGCACTACTCCCACGTAACTGGTTCCCCTGTGCGGAGATACAGGATACTCTTTTCACTACTCTACTCAGTGTTAACATGAACGAGCAAATCCAGAATTTAGATCTTTTGTACGGCAAGTACGTGAATGTGCGAAAGGCTCTCGTGAAACTGAACATAGAATCAGAAAAGGAGTACAACCACTTGAGACCAAAGCAGTTGCAGGCCATTTCGGAGGCCTCAAAAGGAGACCACTCACAACTCTCAAACCGTTTATCCTTTTTTTTGGAGTAGCTGTCAAATATGAAGTAATTATGATGGATTGAGCAAATATGTATCAGACAATTGAGAAGAGATATGTAATTTAATATTACATATGTATCAAATCTATAATTAAGAATTTTCAATATTTCATTACATAGATTAGGCATTGAATATTTGCAAGCCCAAGAATGCTTTGCTGTATTATATAAATAAAATAAATACTCTGTTTTCCTTTCCATACATTACATTTCATTTATATTTATATTTAAATGATTTACCAAAAAATATTTTCCATATCAATATGTACCGGTAGAACTTACACATCTTCAATTTTCACATCATCTTTGGTACTAAAGTGCTGCATCAGCGATGAACTGGACCCTGGGCATAATCTCATGGAACACCAAATATTGTTACTGCATGATCAAGCAGGTATTCCTCAAGCCCTATGGATAGATGGATTGGTTTTTTAATTAGACTACTTAATTGTGTGCAAGCATAAACTGAACTGGTCCAAAATATATCTTAGGATAATAGGATTATAAATTTTAGTGTAAGCATAGTTTTTTTTTACAATGTAGTGTAAGTATAGTTTGTCACGATGTAGCATAAGTGTTTATAGATTGATAAATTTAACACATACAGTTCAGTACATGAACTAAATATTAAAGATGGAACAAGTAATTGCAAGGGCTGGGGTATCATTTTCTTGGGGAGGGGAGGGGAATTGTCAATAGAATATTGATATTATACAGTGCATAATATCATGTGCTGGTACTTGCAGGTTGTCTAAGTGGCATTTGCATTGCTAAAAATAAAAATAAAATAAAAATGTGTCAGAGATTTATTTATTTTTTGGGGAGGCTCTGTCAACCAATCTGAGTGTCTATCTGAGCATTTCTAAATGGCATGGCGCACCATTTTCATGCACCAGCATTACTGAAATGTGTGAGACAGGAAAGTGTTATAAACAAAATTGTGAAGGATCTTCATTTGCGTAAGATATTATGCACCTATATTAAATAATAAAAGTTAAAGCGCCCTTTATTCTAGCCTGGTTCCGCGGTCCCAACTTCGCTCGCTCAGCAAGGGCCCGGTGTTAACCACCATTAACGGCCTTGACCTTCGTGTGTGCAGTTAAAGCGGTGCCAGGCCGCGGCGTTATGTCAGTGAAGACTGTTCTCTAATTTTGAAGGTAGACAAACATGTCAGGCGACAAACGTATTCCCCAACGTATACGTATGGATTATTAGCCATAAATATGCATTGATTGAGTGGATAAACTCACTTGTGTACTACATTTGCGCATCCATGTCATATCAGTTCGTGACAGTCCAGAGAAGCATTGTGTTGGTGGAAATGCCACAACTTTAAAATGCTGCAGAGTTCTCAATATTTAATATAGGTGCATAATATTTTGCATAATTGAAGTTAAATACACTAGGTTTCTACAACAGTCCCTGTAATCAGTTGACACAGCCCCACAAAAAAATTATTAGCTCTCCCCTCTCTGACATATTTCATTAATGGCAGTGCATGAAATGGGTGGGAATGTCACTTAGAAATGCTGCAGAGTTCTTAATATTTAATATAGATGCATAATATTTTGCACAATTGAAGTTCAATACACTAGGTTACCACAACATTCCCTGTAATCAGTTGACACAGCCCCACAAGAAAATTATTAGCACTCCCCTCTCTGACATATTTCACTAATGGCAGTGCATGAAATGGGTGGGAATGCCACTTAGAAATGCTGCAGAGTTCTTAATATTTAATATAGATGCATAATATTTTGCACAATTGAAGTTCAATACACTAGGTTTTTACAACATTCCCTGTAATCAGTTGCCACAGCCCCACAAGAAAATTATTAGCACTCCCCTCTCTGACATATTTCACTAATGGCGGTGCATGAAATGGGTGGGAATGCCACTTAGAAATGCTGCAGAGTTCTTAATATTTAATATAAATGCATATTATTTTGCACAATTGAAGTTCAATACACTAGGTTTCTACAACATTCCCTGTAATCAGTTGGCACAGCCCCACAAGAAAATTATTAGCACTCCCCTCTCTGAAATATTTCATTAATGGCGGTGCATGAAATGGGTGGGAATGCCACTTAGAAATGCTGCAGAGTTCTTAATATTTAATATAGATGCATAATATTTTGCACAATTGAAGTTCAATACACTAGGTTTCTAAAACATTCTCTGTAATCAGTTGACACAGCCCCACAAGAAACTTATTAGCACTCCCCTCTCTGACATATTTCATTAATGGCAGTGCATGAAATGAGTGGGAATGCCACTTAGAAATGCTGCAGAGTTCTTAATATTTAATATAGGTTGACACAGCCCCACAAGAAAATTATTCAGTGGATAGAACCTTTGAGGAAAATAAGTAACACTCCCCTCTTTGACACATTTTCCTTATGGCAGTGTATGACAGGGGCTGAGAATTACCCCTCCCCCAGAGAGACATCCTGGACATTGTTTAGGTGGGCATGAAAGAATTTTAAGATGCTGCTAAATTTTTATTATTTAATATAGGTGCATAATATCTTACGCAAATGAAGATCCTTCACCATTTTGTTTATAACACTTTCCTGTCTCACACATTTCAATAATGCTGGTGCATGAAAATGGTGCGCAATGCCATTTAGAAATGCTCAGATAGACACTCAGATTGGTTGACAGAGCCTCCCCAATAAATAAATAAATCTCTGACACATTTTTATTTTATTTTTATTTTTAGCAATGCAAATGCCACTTAGACAACCTGCAAGTACCAGCACATGATATTATGCACTGTATAATATCAATATTCTATTGACAATTCCCCTCCCCTCCCCAAGAAAATGATACCCCAGCCCTTGCAATTACTTGTACCATCTTTAATATTTAGTTCATGTACTGAACTGTATGTGTTAAATTTATCAATCTATAAACACTTATGCTACATCGTGACAAACTATACTTACACTACATTGTGAAAAAAAACTATGCTTACACTAAAATTTATAATCCTATTATCCTAAGATATATTTTGGACCAGTTCAGTTTATGCTTGCACACAATTAAGTAGTCTAATTAAAAAACCAATCCATCTATCCATAGGGCTTGAGGAATACCTGCTTGATCATGCAGTAACAATATTTGGTGTTCCATGAGATTATGCCCAGGGTCCAGTTCATCGCTGATGCAGCACTTTAGTACCAAAAATGATGTGAAAATTGAAGATGTGTAAGTTCTACCGGTACTTATTGATATGGAAAATATTTTTTGGTCAATCATTTAAATATAAATTAATTGTATTTATATAATACAGCAAAGCATTCTTGGGCTTGCAAATATTCAATGCCTAATCTATGTAATGAAATATTGAAAATTCTTAATTATAGATTTGATACATGATATATTAAATTACATATCTCTTCTCAATTGTCTGATACATATTTGCTCAATCCATCATAATTACTTCATATTTGACAGCTACTCCAAAAAAAAGGATAAACGGTTTGAGAGTTGTGAGTGGTCTCCCTTTGAGGCCTCCGAAATGGCCTGCAACTGCTTTGGTCTCAAGTGGTTGTACTCCTTTTCTGATTCTATGTTCAATTTCACGAGAGCCTTTCGCACATTCACGTACTTGCCGTACAAAAGTTCTAAATTCTGGATTTGCTCGTTCATGTTAACACTGAGTAGAGTAGTGAAAAGAGTATCCTGTATCTCCGCACAGGGGAACCAGTTACGTGGGAGTAGTGCGTCACCTATCGGGCAAGATAGAAATGCCGTGACCTTGACCTACGCGCAATACCTAACACCCGCTCTTACTTGTATGAGTTTGAGCGGCGGTACCAGCTTACCTTTATTCATTCAGTGTGTCGATCTCCCGGTAGAGGGCGCTCCGTATACAATATCTATTTATAACTGATAACATGGAGGATTAGTAATCCGGTATGTGGAACTCAGAGGCCTATTTACTTCTGCGTACTCAGCAGCTCAGTCCACAGCTACTTGCATCATATTTCACAATCGTTGTATCTGTTGGTGTAGGGTAAGTGACCGCTGTTACTGCTAAGGTACTGAGTTAAACTGGCTGTCAAATAGCTGTCAGACTCAGATCGCCTTAGTCCAGCCACGAGTCACGTGTGGCCACGGATAGGTGCGCGACATATCCAAGTTGGGAGCGGACCGCGTATAGTTTGTTGAACTAGGTCTAGCCCTGTTGCATGCCCCTCCCTGGCTTATCCGCTAGGGGGAGCGGGCCGGGATAAGCCAGGGAGGGGTATGCACAGGCTCTTGGTTCCCAGGATGGAAGTTTTATGGCCTGTGTATACGCTATATATTACAAAAGGGTGAGCAAGCTTCGAGAGCCCAAAAAAATATACCTGTAATATATAGCGTATAACTTACACAGGCCGTAGGATTTCCACCCGTGAACCAAGCGTCTGTGGGGGCATGCAACCGGGCTAGGTCTAGCCCATCCCCATGCCATGGCTATGGCGTCAGTTATCAGCCATCAGGAATCCCAAAGTGCATGACCCCTCCCTATATACCCCTCCCTCCAGAGCTTGGGGTTCCTATGCATGGGGTTTACCCATAGCTAACCAAAGCTGGATTAAAGTTTAATGTGAGCCTGTAAGTGATGAAGTGGCTTGTCGTAAACCCTTACTAAGGCCTTAGATAGTCTCAACCGTGTCAGTGCTTGTGGCATTATATCCAAGAGAATAACATTGTCAGGGCCATATTGTCAGGCAGGGAGGGAGGCATGACAAGATCATTGAAGATGCCTGTTACAACCAGATAACAGTTCGTTAACCCTTAGCCTGAAAATAAGATGTTACTGTTGTAAGACAGTTGGGAAAGTGATATATGACAGTAATGTAACATTATGTAACAAGTCATCTCTTTTCCAACTATCTTATATATCAATATATATATCACTGTAATGTAATGCTATGTATGTAGTATATTTTGGTGATTGGTTCTGAAACGAAAGTACCATGTGCTACTGTAAAGTAAAAGTGCCATTTAAAGTCCCACTAGATAGTCCTCAGAGTTGAATATAGCATTACACAAATTATCTTAGGTGTATATTCTGTATTCTGTATGCGTTTAATTAGATTTTTTTGCTGTTAAGCGATCATCTATTTAGCACTAATTGGTAAATAACAGGTACCGGTATGTGAACGAATACTTCATGCATGCTACATGCAATGGTTGAAGAATATATGTCAACCATTTGTTCTACATGTGCTTGGCTTTCAGCAGAACCAACAGCAACAATGAGCTATTTTGTCTATCCTGTTGTGGCTGCAGCGACAGCAGCCATTGCCTCTGCATACATGTGGTATGAGAAACCAGGAGTTCTGTTGAAGCTTGGCTTTAAGTAAGTCATATCTATTGAACAGTCATGTTTCAAATGTATGTCTTGTAAGATTCTTATAACCGTGATCTGTATTTCGTGGTATTAAAAGTTGCAAGATACCTGTGTATACAGTCAGATTTTCTATTCTGGGTTTGCTTTATGCACATTAATTGGCAAGTAACCGGGATGAATATGTGTACTGGTGTGTGAAACCATGAATATATATACTGGTGTGTGAAATAATGAATAAATGTACCGGTATATAAAACAATGAATGTATGTACCGGTATATAAAACATGAATATATGTACTGGTGTGTGAAACAATGAATATATGTACTGGTGTGTAAAGCAATGAATATATGTACTGGTGTGTGAAACAATGAATATATGTACTGGTGTGTGAAACAATGAATATATGTACTGGTGTGTGAAACAATAAATATATGTACTGGTGTGTGAAACAATGAATATATATACTGGTGTGTGAAACAATGAATATATGTACTGGTATATGAGACAATGAATATATGTACTGGTGTGTGAAACAATGAATATATGTACTGGTGTGTGAAACAATGAATATATGTACTGGTATATAAGACAATGAATATATGTACTGGTGTGTGAAACAATGAATATATGTACTGGTGTGTGAAACAATGAATATAGGTACTGGAATATAAAACAATGAATATATGTACTGGTGTGTGAAACAATGAATATATGTACTGGTGCGTGAAACAATGAATATATGTACTGGTGTGTGAAACAATGAATATATGTACTGGTGTGTGAAACAATGAATGTATGTACTGGTATATAAGACAATGAATATATGTACTGGTGTGTGAAACAATGAATATATGTACTGGTGTGTGAAACAATGAATATATGTACTGGTATATGAGACAATGAATATATGTACTGGTGTGTGAAACAATGCATATATGTACTGGTGTGTGAAACAATGAATATATGTACTGGTATATAAAACAATGAATATATGTACTGGTGTGTGAAACAATGAATATAGGTACTGGTATATAAAACAATGAATATATGTACTGGTGTGTGAAACAATGAATATATGTACTGGTGTGTGAAACAATGAATATATGTACTGGTATATAAAACAATGAATATATGTACTGGTGTGTGAAACAATGAATATATGTACTGGTGTGTGAAACAATGAATATATGTACTGGTATATAAAACAATGAATATATGTACTGGTGTGTGAAACAATGAATATATGTACTGGTGTGTGAAGCAATATATATATGTACTGGTGTGTGAAACAATGAATATAGGTACTGGAATATAAAACAATGAATATATGTACTGGTGTGTGAAACAATGAATATATGTACTGGTGCGTGAAACAATGAATATATGTACTGGTGTGTGAAACAATGAATATATGTACTGGTGTGTGAAACAATGAATGTATGTACTGGTATATAAGACAATGAATATATGTACTGGTGTGTGAAACAATGAATATATGTACTGGTATATGAGACAATGAATATATGTACTGGTGTGTGAAACAATGCATATATGTACTGGTGTGTGAAACAATGAATATATGTACTGGTATATAAAACAATGAATATATGTACTGGTGTGTGAAACAATGAATATAGGTACTGGTATATAAAACAATGAATATATGTACTGGTGTGTGAAACAATGAATATATGTACTGGTGTGTGAAACAATGAATATATGTACTGGTATATAAAACAATGAATATATGTACTGGTGTGTGAAACAATGAATATATGTACTGGTGTGTGAAACAATGAATATATGTACTGGTATATAAAACAATGAATATATGTACTGGTGTGTGAAACAATGAATATATGTACTGGTGTGTGAAGCAATATATATATGTACTGGTGTGTGAAACAATGAATATATGTACTGCTATGTGAAACAATGAAGATATGTACTGGTATGTGAAACAATGAATATATGTACTGGTGTGTGAAACAATGAATATATGTACTGGTATGTGAAACAATGAATATATGTACTGGTGTGTGAAACAATGAATATATGTACCGGTGTGTGAAACAATGAATATATGTACTGGGGTGTGAAACAATGAATATATGTACTGGTGTGTGAAACAATGAATATATGTACTGGTGTGTGAAACAATGAATATATGTACTGGTGTGTGAAACAATGAATATAGGTACTGGTATATAAAACAATGAATATATGTACTGGTGTGTGAAACAATGAATATATGTACTGGTGTGTGAAGCAATGAATATATGTACTGGTGTGTGAAACAATGAATATATGTACTGGTATGTGAAACAATGAATATATGTACTGGTGTGTGAAACAATGAATATATGTACTGGTATGTGAAACAATGAATATATGTACTGGTGTGTGAAACAATGAATATATGTACTGGTGTGTGAAACAATGAATATATGTACTGGTGTGTGAAACAATGAATATATGTACTGGTGTGTGAAACAATGAATATATGTACTGGTATATAAAACAATGAATATATGTACCGGTGTGTGAAACAATGAATATATGTACTGGGGTGTGAAACAATGAATATATGTACTGGTGTGTGAAACAATGAATATATGTACTGGTGTGTGAAACAATGAATATATGTACTGGTGTGTGAAACAATGAATATAGGTACTGGTATATAAAACAATGAATATATGTACTGGTGTGTGAAACAATGAATATATGTACTGGTGTGTGAAGCAATGAATATATGTACTGGTGTGTGAAACAATGAATATATGTACTGGTATGTGAAACAATGAATATATGTACTGGTGTGTGAAACAATGAATATATGTACTGGTATGTGAAACAATGAATATATGTACTGGTGTGTGAAACAATGAATATATGTACTGGTGTGTGAAACAATGAATATATGTACTGGTGTGTGAAACAATGAATATATGTACTGGTGTGTGAAACAATGAATACATGTACTGGTATGTGAAACAATGAATATATGTACTGGTGTGTGAAACAATGAATATATGTACTGGTGTGTGAAACAATGAATATATGTACTGGTGTGTGAAACAATGAATATATGTACTGGTGTGTGAAACAATGAATATATGTACTGGTGTGTGAAACAATGAATATATGTACTGGTGTGTGAAACAATGAATATATGTACTGGTGTGTGAAACAATGAATATATGTACTGGTGTGTGAAACAATGAATATATGTACTGGTGTGTGAAACAATGAATATATGTACTGGTGTATGAAACAATGAATATATGTACTGGTGTGTGAAACAATGAATATAGGTACTGGTATATAAAACAATGAATATATGTACTGGTGTGTGAAACAATGAATATATGTACTGGTGTGTGAAGCAATGAATATATGTACTGGTGTGTGAAACAATGAATATATGTACTGGTATGTGAAACAATGAATATAGGTACTGGTGTGTGAAACAATGAATATATGTACTGGTATGTGAAACAATGAATATATGTACTGGTGTGTGAAACAATGAATATATGTACTGGTATGTGAAACAATGAATATATGTACTGGTGTGTGAAACAATGAATATATGTACTGGTGTGTGAAACAATGAATATATGTACCAGTATTGATCATCTGAATGGGTTGTCTGTATAATCTCTCTTGAACATAGCATTTAGCTTTCACCGGCTTTACAAAGCATGTTAACTTGCAGATTGAACTTATACCGAAGTGGCCTCAGGGTGAAGTATGTTCAAGGGAAGCTCTATCGTTACTGCTATGCAGAACGAGGGACAAGACAGGTCGGCCAGCCCACATTGTTACTCATTCACGGATTTTCCTCAAGCAAAGACATGTTTGTTCCTCTTGTGCAGGTAGGAAGCTGTCAACACCATGAACTAACTAATGCTTGACGAATGGTGATATTAACAGACCTGTAATCTTTAAGTGAGATACAGATCGGTCTGCCAGTGAGTGTAGTGAGATATAGGTGAGCTATGCTGAAACGACATGACTCGCAGGAAGGGAATGAATGTAACTTCTGTAAACGTTATTTTGACTTTACAATATTTGTCCGCATGGTTTGTCCGGTTTAAGGTTTGCTTTTACCTAGAACTAAATGGACTACTTTCCACCTTTGTAGAGACTGTCTGCCGATGTCCACGTGCTGGTGGTTGATCTCCCGGGGCACGGCAACACGTCAACTCCCGACGAGGAACAGGACATCTCAGTCACTGAGCTCTGTGAAAACCTGCGAGAGGTACCTGTACTTATGTCAGAAGCCAAGTTCGCATACATTATGTTACACACACAAATTTGTTTATTTGGTTTTGTGTATTTTTTTTTTTTGCGTAAATCGAAGAAGGATGCTTCCATCATCTTTGATGGCATCCAAAACAATGACCATCGTTTTTTGGATGCTGCCTCGTTTGCAGCACGTTACTTATTTGCCTGTTTTCAGTTCGCCGAGCTGACGGGTCTCACAGAAGACCCCTTCCATCTGGCGGGCACCTCCCTCGGCGGGGTTATAAGCACTGTTTACGCCGCAACGCACCCCCAACACTTGGCTCTTCTCACCCTCATCTGTCCGGCCTGTAAGTAGATTCGCGTGATCGAAATCAAAACAAACAAAATCTAAGGGTATTTGTAATTTAGGTGTTACTGGTTATGCAGTTCGTACATGTCTATATTCATTCACATGAGACGCGGTGAATTCTCGAAGTCGTCTGTGTCGTCGACTTTTGAAACAATTCATGTAAGCGCAGTTTATATACAATATCGTATTTTCCCCGTTTTCATCGGTTTGGGGACTGATAGTGCAAAAGATAATCTGTCGAAACCGTTTGTTTATGTACATTTATATTGTAAACCCTAAAGTAGTAATCATGAATGGTTTGATTGGTGATGGGTTTGATATGATATCCTTTATTATTTTCGAAAACAACTCACACGCTAATACAAATTATGGCGAATATCATTTGCAGCGAAAGACCTGATCTTCCGTGTTCAAGGAAATACACTTTATATAAAAATAAAGTGCCATCGAATGTTTTTGTAGTGCAGTTCCGTGTGTTTAGTTTGAACTGTACATTTTTTGCAGTGAAGACTCCGGTGACGACGGACTTCATCAAGGAGATGAGGGCTGGTGAGAACCATCGCCTGCTGCCCAAGACCAGCGACCAACTGAAATTCATGCTAGACTCGTGCTTCCACAACAAGAAATTCGTCCCCCAAAACAACCAGGTCAGTGGGCATTGGGAGGCCCGCCCATAACACGGGAAGGGGACGGGTCACACCCAGACGGCCTCAAGAACAACCAGGTCAGTGGGCAGTGGGAGGCCCGCCCATAACACGGGAAGGGGACGGGTCACACCCAGACGTCCTCAAGAACAACCAGGTCTGAGGCCAGTGAGAGGCCCGCCCATAACACGGGAAGGGGATGGGTCACACCCAGACGTCCTCAAGAACAACCAGGTCAGTGGGCAGTGGGAGGCCTGCCCATAACACATATGATAGTGACGCTACGAAGGCATGCCATTAGTTTGAGCTGGAAGAAATATTTCTCTTCCTCAAATTTGTAACATACTGGGAATTTCTGCATGCATCTTAACCGACCAAGAGTGACTATTCTGGGATGGAGCCAGGACTGTCTGCGCACGCGTGCACGAAGGTATTTATGGAGGAGCGTCGACCGAGTCAACATCTAATGGAACGTGATTTAAATAAAATATGAAATTTAATTGATAGATAATTGTTCTAGTAGGATTTCGTTTAATGGCACAGGCCTGAAGCCATATTAACCACAGTTCTTTTTCATTTTCACGCAGATTATTAAAGGGGTCTTGCAGATCAGAACACCAAAGAACCCGTTCTATAGAAGATGTAAGTATTGCGTGTTGCCCACGGTGGTGGAGGTGGGCGCCAGTGTTAGCCAGGTTATTAGCTAGCTCTAGCGAAATATTATGGTAACGTATACGAAGAAAAACAACACGATTAAGAGAGAAACAACAGAAGACTTGATGTAAAACATCAGGAATGAAATGTATGGCTTGCCATACATTGCTATACTTTACGATAAAAAAACACGTCAACCGAGCGTCATAGCGGCGATCGATGGCGATAATAGGGGATAATAGGATCACATGGTGGCAATAATACTGAATATACGCCGACACGATTGTCGGTTCAGTACTTGATTTGTCAGCGAACATTAGAGTATTTATTGGACCTAAATATAACCAACACAGATTGGTTCTGTTCCTATTTACTAAAATCTTCTTTTGGGTCACCGATTGAAAGAGGGGAAATGTGTACCATTCAGATCCAGTGTCTGGGCGGGTCAAAATGCCCGCGATTTCCGAAAGCTTGACTCCCGTCGACCCGAGTCCGACTATGCTCGGGATAACCATGTGAGGAGGGCTTGACGTGTCCTGCTGCTCAGTCTCGGCGGTGCTGTTGTGCACGGCTGTGACATGGGACACCTATTTATATGTTTACGGGCTGTTTAGTGAAGGACTATCCGAGCGGCCTCCCGGGGAAGAGTCCTCATTACCCAAGGGATATCTTGCGGCCTTTTTGTTGCTAAACATGCTGAACGGCAGATCAACAGGTCGTGGGTTCTCAACTTGGCTCCAGCATATGTCAACCGCAAGGGCCTATGGTCTGACTTAGTTTTGCCTTCTTGTGTACGTAAAACACATTTCATTTCAGATCACTCCTACTAGTAACCTATTGCATTTCTAGGCCCCGCCTTGCACAGCAAACTACTCTTCACTAACCGTCATGTATAGATTGTATTTTAACTGACGATCTTCTTCTATATGTTTATGTTGACAGTCTATTATATCCATTGTCCTTTGCTTTCAGTGTCCGACGCGTTAACTCGCGGTATGGATGAAACGGAGAAGTATGCGGAGCTGGAGAAGCAAACTGCGCGAATCACGTGTCCAACTCAGGTGGTCTGGGGCAAACAGGACGAGGTCTGTATTTTAGGATCGCTGGCTGTGAGAGTGGAAGGGGTCTGCGGGGTGGGGGGGGGGGAGCGTTACGCACATGGTCAGCTACATTCATTGCAATATTGGATGTGCCAGGACCAGAATAACATATAATGAATGGCATGGTTGGTATCCGTCTGCCTGTAGGCGATGGATTAACATAGGACATCCTTGACATAATATCAGTATTTAAATTCAATATTGATTCCCCTATTTATAAGTAGCGGAAACATTACATTTGTCTATCAGTCAGGTGTACTTGTGGGGTCACACTTTATGTTAGCATATAGGCTTTTGCTTTTGCTACTGTCTTATGTTATATATGTTTATGTTTACTTGAGATGCATACC
Organism: Arenicola marina; assembly: GCA_964019135.1. Taxonomy (NCBI): domain Eukaryota; kingdom Metazoa; phylum Annelida; class Polychaeta; family Arenicolidae; genus Arenicola; species Arenicola marina. Next base: position 13,066,450 of record OZ025248.1, on the reverse strand, counting down.
TTTGGACAATAAACATTATTATTATTATTTTTAAGTAAATGTGTACTTTTCTCTACATGTGGTTGTTTTCGGCTTTTAGCTGATCCACGTGAGCGGCGCCGAGTACCTACGTAAACTGCTGCCCAATGTCACCCGCGTCGACCTCTTTGACGACTGCGGCCACTCGGTGACCTTCGAGCGAGCCGGGGCACTGACCAAGGTCATGACGCTCTTCCGCCAGGAGAACATACGAAAGAAAGATACTTAATAGGAAGACTTTTAGGGCTTGTTAGTTCCATTGGATCAGTATCTGTTGATAGTATGGTGTTTAGATAATTTAAAATATCATAAAACATAACTGTTACGTGATAAAATGATAATGCAAATTAATGTCGTGTGAGCGAATGTGAAGCATATTGGTGCGTTATTGAGGAAAATGAAGTTGTTATTGCTTAATAAAATGATAAAACTGTCTATCGGGCTGTTTGCTCGGAAAGAAAGGGACCTTTACATATATATGAGTGCTGCAGCTTTCAGCGTGTGTGGCTGTATCGTCTTAAAGTCTTTGTCACGTTCCTTCAGTGAGTATAAACATTCCGCAGAAGAGGGAAACAAATGAACAATAGTTGTTGGAACAGTTTACTGTCATGTGGTGGACAACGATAGTAGCCGGTCGTGTGCTGTTTAGAGTATAGAACAAGATGACGTCATTTTCGCCGCTATGACGTCACCGCCTTCATTTTGACCACCACTGTGATAATTATGCGACGTGTGTCTTCTGTATTTATATCTTAGGTGCATTTTTGTACGTATTATATAGAGAAAAACTTGTCTAGATTATATTTTAAGAAAACATGAATGAAAGTCCTCAGTACTCTTGGTCTCGGTGAAATACTGAAGCTGAAGTGAAAAGTTTGGCGAGGAACGTTACCGTTGTTTCGCGTGATTTGCCTGCGCGCGTCTCCTGCACATGTCAATGAGATGTGACTAATTCGCGGCGTGTTCCGTATTATCGTGACTTGATTTTGAATAAACATGAGAATTTATTTCACTCGTTCGTGTTTTCGAGTTTTTTTATTTGCATATTATTCGAGCAAAAATAAGCCTTTGAAATTTATTGAATGTAATTTTGTTTTAATGTGACAATACGCCGATTATTATTATGAAGTTTGTTGCAAATCCGGTCCCTGTTCTACGTAATAATGGAGACAAGTCATCAAATTTCCTTCCGCACTCCCCAGTACATGAGTTACAAAAGTTCAGCGATTACCAACATACAATAGCTAGATATGATTTGTATGACCGTGTGATATTCCGAAAATACCGGCTGACCGGGCTGGGGCTCCAAAGGATATCTCCGTGATTAAAATCGTTGTTTTTAGAAGTTTTTTTTTTTTTTAAATAACTGCAGACTTGGCATAGCAATAACACAAGGGAAACGTCTCGAGCCTTAGGAGATCCCAAGCCAAGGAATATCGCGTATATCTCTACTGAGTGACCGAGAAACATTACATTATCGTCTGAAGGTGGAATGCCATCTCTTACCTGTCCCAACGGTTCTCATATTTTATACCAAAAAAGAGATATAAACAAACGTAGATCGACCTTTATTTGTAGGGGGGGGGGGGCAGGCACCGATCACCGGCCAAATACCGCTTGGCCACAGGGCGACTTCACTGGAATATTTAAAAACAAAAAAGTGCCAATCAATAAAATGTTGCGCGCACGAATTAGTCATGTGCAGGTACATATAGCTTTACACGAGGTATCCACACGAAGTTGTCCTTTTTTTCGTTCTTCCTTTCCGTTGATTACGACTAATGCAGATTATACAACAACACCTGAGCAATACACATCGATTTATATAGCAATGATTCTTTTTCTGCTGTCCCAGTTAGTCGACCTGACATTGCTCTGTAAGCCTAGTCATATACTCACCCTGGTGCAACACTCGACCCCTCAGGTCCACACACTCTAGACCGCGTTATCGCCAGCGTCGAAAAGTCCAGGGCGGACATAGCAAGTACCACTCAAGCGCTGGGCTAACTGGGGGATGGCCGGGAGGTCACTATCACCAGAGCTGAGGGGGGTATTTCGTTTGTGTGTCGATCTAAGTGCTGATCCAAGATTTTGAAAGGGGGTTCCATAGAAAATTGCTACGACCGGTAAGGGAGGTGTTGGATAACACCGAAGGGCACTAATTAGGAAGTCACCACCTGAGGTAGCATGCCTTTTGTATTGGATATCCTCGCTCAAAAAGGGGGGGGGGAGCGGGTGGAACCCCGGGACCTCTTGCGTACGTATTATGATTTCTTTATTGATATAAATAGACATCATACAATCACCAGACAGAGACAATATATCATTTAAACCTCACCAGACAGTATGACAAAATTAAAATCACAAAACAAACACAAAAAATAACAAAAAATAACCACAAAGGACTAATCTCTTCCAGATAGGATCACAACAAAACAGCCCATTATTTATTTATCCATCTGCTGCGAAAATCCAAATTGATATAATTTTTCAAAATGCGTACGTATTATTACCCTGAATACTTTAAATATAACTAGTACGAATGCCCTATCGTCGAGGCCGTGTTGGCTTCGACTGAGTCTAGACATCAGCTACAGTTAATGTGATACCGTCTTACCCCGCTCGCCGGGAATCTCGACGATACCCTGCAGTAAGCAAGTCACCCGGGCTGGAGCGCCGCCCATCGAATGACGTATTGAAAGGACTCGTCCAGCTGGATGGGGGCGACACCTCTACGGTTCTCCTACATTACAGTCAAGCTGCTCCGGGATAGGCACACAAATATCTAAAGGTATTTGTAGACAGTGTCATAGTTTGCTTGATTGTACTATTGAATATTTTATATTCGTACAAATACGTAAATGGTTTTTATTCTGTGTATACCGTATATATAGCCTTATCAACAGGAATACAATATAACAGATCATAAGATATGCCTAGCACCATGCCATGTTATGCCCCGAACACCTTAAACTATATCTATCTAATTGTTCTTAACATAAATGATGCGTATTTTTGTTGTTGACGAAATGATATTTTCCTTTTAGGTGTCTTCCGCGGCTATAGATTTTCGTGTGGCAGTCTAACACTCATTACCATAACCATGACAACCATACCCATGTACGTGAGCATTCCTGGGGCCGGTGTGCTGGCGGTGCTGGGTCTGGCATACTATTTCTGGATGGAACATCCCGGATTCGTACTTTACCATCTCACCAAGTAAGCCTTACGTCCCACCTTCATCCACAAACACTGATTGCTGTAATCACTTGATCTGTAATCACTGATCCATGTCTATGGACCACTGATCCGTGTATATAGACCACTGAGCCATGTATATAGACCACTGATCCGTGTATATAGACCACTGATCCATGTATATAGACCACTGAGCCATGTATATAGACCACTGATCCGTGTATATAGACCACTGAGCCATGTATACAGACCACTGATCCGTGTATATATACCACTGATCCATGTATATAGACCACTGATCCGTGTATATAGACCACTGATCCATGTATATAGACCAGTGAGCCATGTATATAGACCACTGATCGGTGTATATAGACCACTGATCCATGAATACAGACCTCTGATCCATGTCTATAGACCACTGATCCATGTATATAGACCACTGATCCATGTATATAGACCACTGATCCATGTATACAGACCTCTGATCCATGTCCATAGACCACTGATCCATGTATATAGACCACCGATCCGTGTATATAGACCACTGATCCATGTATACAGACCACTGGTACATGTATATAGACCAGTGAGCCATGTATATAGATCACTGATCCATGTATATAGACCACTGATCCGTGTATATAGACCACTGATCGGTATATATAGACCACTGATCCGTGTATATAGATCACTGATCCGTGTATATAGACAACTGAGCCATGTATATAGACCACTGAGCCATGTATATAGACCAGTGAGCCATGTATATCGACCACTGATCCATGTATATAGACCACTGATCCGTGTATATAGACCACTGATCGGTGTATATAGACCACTGATCCGTGTATATAGATCACTGATCCGTGTATATAGACAACTGAGCCATGTATATAGACCACTGAGCCATGTATATAGACCAGTGAGCCATGTATATAGACCACTGATCCATGTATATAGACCACTGATCCGTGTATATAGACCACTGATCCGTGTATATAGATCACTGATCCGTGTATATAGACAACTGAGCCATGTATATAGACCACTGATCCGTGTATATATACCACTGATCCATGTATATAGACCACTGATCCGTGTATATAGACCACTGATCCATGTATATAGACCAGTGAGCCATGTATATAGACCACTGATCGGTGTATATAGACCACTGATCCATGAATACAGACCTCTGATCCATGTCTATAGACCACTGATCCATGTATATAGACCACTGATCCATGTATATAGACCACTGGTCCATGTATACAGACCTCTGATCCATGTCCATAGACCACTGATCCATGTATATAGACCACCGATCCGTGTATATAGACCACTGATCCATGTATACAGACCACTGATACATGTATATAGACCACTGATCCGTGTATATAGACAACTGAGCCATGTATATAGACCACTGAGCCATGTATATAGACCAGTGAGCCATGTATATAGACCACTGAGCCATGTATATAGACCACTGAGTCATGTATATAGACCACTGATCCATGTATACAGACCAGTGATCCATGTATGTATACCATAATTCAAGTTTATCTGAATTCTTTTTTTTTATCACATTTTCAATCAATGCTGGATTCGGTCTTCACAAGGCTTCTTGCCCTTGAACGTCCCGAAAATGCTCTATTCTTTGTATGATATTGGGTTTAAACGTCCAGCACGTGGTTATAGCTTTAGTACAATGCTGTAACTTCTAAACGTTCAGCACGTGGTTATAGCTTTAGTACAATGCTGTAACTTTTAAACGTCCAGCACGTGGTTATAGCTTTAGTACAATGCTGTAACTTTTAAACGCTTAGCCCGTGATTGTAGCTTTAGTACAATGCTGTAACTTTTACGCGTTTAGCACGTGGTTGGAGCTTTTGTACAATGCTGTAAGTTTTACGCGTTTAGCACGTGGTTGTAGCTTTAGTACATTGCTGTAACTTTTACGCGTTTAGCACGTGGTTGGAGCTTTGGTACAATGCTGTAACTTTTACGTGTTTAGCACGTGGTTGGAGCTTTTGTACAATGCTGTAACTTTTACGCGTTTAGCACGTGGTTGGAGCTTTTGTACAATGCTGTAACTTCTAAACGTCCAGCACGTGGTTATAGCTTTAGTACAATGCTGTAACTTTTAAACGTCCAGCACGTGGTTATAGCTTTAGTACAATGCTGTAACTTTTAAACGCTTAGCCCGTGATTGTAGCTTTAGTACAATGCTGTAACTTTTACGCGTTTAGCACGTGGTTGGAGATTTAGTACATTGCTGTAACTTTTACGCGTTTAGCACGTGGTTGGAGCTTTTGTACAATGCTGTAACTTTTACGCGTTTAGCACGTGGTTGTAGCTTTAGTACATTGCTGTAACTTTTACGCGTTTAGCACGTGGTTGGGGATTTTGTACAATGCTGTAACTTTTAAACGTTTAGCACGTGGTTGTAGCTTTAGTACAATGCTTTTATCTTTGAATGTTTAGCACATAGGTGCAGCTGTAGTACCATGTTCTGGGCGTTACACGTCCATCACATATCTTCAGCGCAATGTTCTCGTCTGACCGGCCAATGTGGCCTTGCAAAATGTATTCAATTGAAACGACCCGAATAATGTGACTTTCAGAATCGCTTACTGGAGGGTAGGTTTGAAAAAACGCAACGTGAAGGCCAAGAAATACAACTACAGTTATCTCGAAAGGGGGCGCCCCAAGACAGGATCCCCCAGTCTTCTGATGATTCATGGCTTTTCCGCCAACAAAGACATGTATCTGGCTGTAGCACAGGTACCAATTTTGAACACATGCAATCATGGTTTATGTTGGTAAAATACATTCTATGTTCAATGCATCTTAAGAGGCATTTACATCTAAATATTGCTATAAGAACTATTTTCCAATGATAATATGCAGAACAAGACGGCCTTCATATATACACACACTTTAAAGAATACCTTTCCATGTCGTGGTAGCGGTGTCACCAATACCGTCTACCGTACCCATGACCTTATCGAAGGATGTGAGCGTATCCAGGCCAGGGTCGGATCCTATAAATTTCGAACTTAGAAGGAGGAGGGGGGGGGTGGGGGTGCTGGTTGGCCCTCCTTTGGTTCCGCCATGCAGGCTATATTCGCGCCTTGTATATATCTGTGTTGATATCAGGTACAGGAAATACTCATGTATTGTGTGACTTGACGATTGCAGAAGTTACCGCGTGATATTCACCTAGTAATCGTGGATCTGATTGGCCACGGCGAGACGGATCTCCCTGACGACAAGGAGGACATCAGTCTGATCGGCCTCAGTCGGTGCTTGAAAGAGGTCCGTGTCTAAACGGGTAGCGTTTTATAAAGGAAGGATCACCATAATATTTCAACGGTTCTTTGTTAGCTGTTGGCGTGTAGTGTGGGTGAGGGGGCAGTTGGGTGAAAGTGATAACTGTTCACCCATGTCAGCAATGGCCGTGCGTCATGGCCTCTTGGGTGGAAGTTATAACTGTTCACCCATGTCAGCAATGGCCGTGCGTCATGGCCTCTTGGGTGGAAGTTATAACTGTTCACCCATGTCAGCAATGACCGTGGGTCATGGCCTCTTGGATGGAAGTTATAACTATTCACCCATGTCAGCAATGGCCGTGCGTCATGGCCTCTTGTGTGGAAGTTAATACTGATAATTGGCCGTTTTCAGTATGATGTGGCGAAATAACAACACACGAATCATGCACAATACACTTATGATATACCATAATTCGCCTTGTTTTCTTTGTTTCAGTTTGTCGATGCCGCTGGGTTAACCAGAGCTCCTTTTCATTTGCTCGGGACATCGCTAGGGGGCGCTATCTCGGCAGTGTACGCAGCCTGTTACCCGTCTGATATAGAGAGAGTCACATTGTGCTGCCCAGCGAGTAGGTTTAGTGTCCTTAGTTAACGACACTTGCTGAAGTAATGAAAGCGTATCCACACCCTCAATATGCAATATAGATTGAGGTATGTTCGGAAATGATCCCGGCAAAACGGTGGCTAATGTCACCCCGGTCTACTTTTTGTGGGGGTAATTTATACTTCAGCTCCCGCATGATAAATGCATAATGTATTGTTCCTAGTTCCATGTCAGTAGATGTGACATCACCTCATCGCTGTCCCTAAAGAACAAGCTACGCCCTAAAACAAGTTTGCTGTACGTAGTACGCGTGACAAGAAGGCTGTTCTATGCTGTACGTTTGACCAAAATGTTGTTCTATTTTGCAGTGTTGACGCCTACGACGACGTTGTTTCAGGATGAAGTGAGAGCAGGAAAATGTCGTCTGCTGCCGACTGACCTTGCTGGTGTGGAGGTCATGTTGCTTCTGTGCATGTTCAATCACGATAAAGTGCCCGTCTCAAAACAGGTATACATATAATACAATCGATGAAGCTTCTGAATGAGTGGTTGCATCTTTAAATATGCGTTTATTCGTAAATATGTAAGTGGCTACATTATCCTAAAGTTTTGGGGGCCGGCCGGGTGGCTCAGTGGGTTAGAGCGCTCGCATTGAGTGCTCTGGTCACCTGAGAGCCTAACGGCACGTGGATCGGTAGTTCGAGCCCCGCTGTGGCCATGTCTGTGTGGTCGCAGGATAAAGATCCCATGTTCTTTTTCGTAGAGAGTAGGGGGTGACCAACGGGGACATGGCGCCACTCTCCCTTCCTTCTTCCATTGACACGATATGACCAAAGGTGGTTAAACTGTCCTGAATATACAAACAACTAACCCAAAGTTATGCTCATATGCTGATAATATTAAAGCTCAAATGTATTCTTGGCCTCGATTTCGTTGTAGGTTATGAAAGGACTTTTGCAACAAAGGCTGCCCCGACAACATTTCTATGAGAGGTGTAAGTATTAATTATGTGTTTGCAGCAGGGTTAGGCGCAGCATATTATTGGCACCGTTCAAACCAAAAGAGGCGTTATTTGTTAAGGAATGCATTCACAGCACCTTCGACCAGGCATTAATGAGACAACAACCTGTTTTATCAATTCAAGTTATTTTATCATGATATTGATTCAGTGGCGGACACCGCATCGAAATGAGCGAAGTTCAACATTTTAGGTTCAGGACTCTTATTAGAGGGCAGAAGGGTGGAATTTCAAAACAAGGTAAAAAAAAAGGAAAACTATACACAGTTAAGCGTCTCATCTCGATTTCTTTGGCGGCTGTGCAGTATTTCAGGTCATATCGAAGTGTATGCATGAAGAACAGGCCTTCTTCTTGGAACAAGTGGCTAACATTTCGGCACCCAGTCAGGTCATCTGGGGAAAGCAAGACGAGGTCAGTATTCACCCCAAACTTAGGACTTGATTTCCGCATCTCGGTGTCGGGGGTCAGTTGATGCAATGTTTTCTCCATGTAAGTTGTTTATTCCGGACTACATCTAAAATACTATGGGAATGCTTCATTGGTAAACTTGTCACATTAACGTTACGCAATAATTAAATTTCTAGAAAAGAAGGACAAGGTATAATACTGAAATTTTACTGCCAATATATGTTGCTGATCAAAGGAAACCAATTATTATCTTCATTGTATATGTCATTTTAATGCGACATTTCAATTGCACAAAAAGCAACATTTACTATGAAACAATTTGTCGCAAAACAAGATGGACAGTCACGGTTATTTTTGTTTGTTCGCCGGTGTGTGCAACCATGTACCCAACCTCCCACTTCCCAAAACTCAATCCACACCAAACCACTGTATACACATACGTTCGTCTCAAGGGCGGATCCAAGGGGGAGGGGGGGGGGGGTCCAGGTGTCCGGACTAATTGAGAAAGAATGCCGTTCTTCAATGTCAAAGTTAGGCCATCGGAAGCTTGAACCCCCCCTCCCCCGTTTTGAGGAAGAACGCTATCTGAGGCGGCGTGGACCCCCCCCCCCCCACCGGTCGCACATTCTTAGTCAACCCTCTCCCGGTCTCGTCAAAACATTGGTGGATCCCCCAGTCGCAATTTTGTTCAGAGGAGCCGCCCCCCCTCCCCTCCCCGGTCGCAAGCTTGGACCCCCCGCCTCCATTTTTCAAATACCTGGATCCGCCGCTGCATCTTCGAACAAGAAATGTTGTACTCTGCGTAAGAATTGACACCAAACTTATTGTACATCATGTTGATTTCCTCTAGCTACTGCACGTCTCCGGGGCGAAGGTGCTTCAGTCCAAACTGAAGAACTGCCTGCAAGTCGATATTCTGGACAAGTGCGGTCACATCATTAGTATGGACAGGCCGTTTCACATGACCAAAGCCATTTTGGAATTCCGTGGAGGAGCAAAAAGCAAACGTGTCTAATTTAAATGCAGTTAACGTTGAGATATTAGTTTATATGATTTCAACCAAGTATTCCGCTTGCCGGAAGCACGACAAGAAATGACATTGGGGTGGAAACCATCGTGTAGCTTGATTAAGGAGTATTGCGGGGTTCAATACGATGTACTAAGATGAATCGGTGAACAGTTCCTGAACCAGTAAAGCTGAAGATTTGGCCCCAAATTTTGTATTAGACATTACGGTGCGTGCACTGCTGAGAAATATATGTACTTTGTCGCCGCCGGAATACACCGGGTTTTAAGGACATATCATATCTATGATGGCGGTGTTTTATCCGGTGCTGAAGTTCGTTAATTTATCATTATATTTGATATCATGTAGGCTACTGTGCAGAATTGTGCATGATGTATTGCTAGTTTCCCGTTATTGTTGTACCATTTTGCTAAATAAATCTTAAATAGAGAAATGTATATGCATCGTTTTTCTGTGTTTATCTTTGGTATCTTTGGTAAATGCGTGGCTTCCTAATGGAGTGGGAGGCGGTGGCAAAGGATATTTTAATGACAGTTTTTCCCCTCATTGCTATCAAAGCTTGATTATCTGAACATGCAACGAGTACGCTATGACACGTTACATGGCTAGACATAGGGGAATGGGCTACATTTTGTGTCGGACGAAGGAAAGCCTCGATCAGGTTTCATGAGAAGCATTAACCTATAGTTTTAATGCTAAACGATTTATAATGAAATAATCACTATTCCTGTGATGAGTTTGAAAGGAAGACACATGTTAGATACATTTGATGTAATACTGTAACTTAAGAATATACAAGAGAAGATGAATGTATTTAGTACGGGAACAATTAAAGACAAATATTATGACGGCATATTAGATAGACGTGTTAAATATTTATGAAACTCATTTCGGTGCAATTAGATTAATATTTAAGTAATTTAGTATTTATTGTTATAGTTTTCTGAGACTCCACCTTATTACACTTCCATTCTTGCAGATATGTCATCTTCTTTGCGCTCTGCAACTGTAACAAAGCCGTAGGTGTAACTCATAACACCTACTTTCTGTCACGAAGCCCAGTTCTGTCAACAACAAACACAATATTACGTACACAAAACCGTCTGATGTGACATAATGCTAGGAATTAGAAACTCTCGTTCACCAAGAGCCTGGTCTTAGAATATTTTTTTCAAATAATGTATTTATTAACAATAAAGGAAACAGTACAGAAAAATGGCAGCTTAAGTAGATAGTACATATGGTATGGTACCTAAAGGTTAATGTAAGCCAGATTTTGTATATTCTACAGTTAAGTGCTCAAGTTGTGTGATGACATCTGTTTCGAGATCCGTAGTTGCGTACAGTTATAGGTAGGGGGAGGGGGATCACTACATATAGTTTGGTATGCACATATTTGCCGCCCAAGTGATCCCTTTTTGCCCCTGTTTTCTCTCTCTCCTCGGAGCAGAAACTTACGTTTTCTCTCAATATGCCCATCTATCATAAAGGAAAGAAAATGCTCCATATGATTATTTGACTCACATATTCCCATTATTCCGGCGTCCCCAGATTGCAACAGCTGGCCCTTTCGCATAACGGTCACTGTCTCACTTAGATGCCATTTTTTCATCAACGTATTGTATCTCAATGACCACGTGCATGTCTCTCGCTACATTTTTTGTTTGTTTTTGTTTAAACATCATTTATTTCTGGAGGTTTGCAATAGCGAATACACATATTAATGCTCACCTCAACATAAAAAAAGAAAAACTAAATTGGATGTACAGCAAAGGACGGTAATAAGTAATACTATAAATATAGTAATGTCAACAAATGAAGTGCATGAATATAAGCTCAGATAAATACCAAATACATAATTAAATGCGTTTGCCATGACCCTTAACTAGAAAACCTGGCTGAGTTGCGGATAAATAAATGAACTGCCCTAAATATAGCGACGCTGTCTTCAAAACACAGCTCGGGGCTACCAAACAGCAACAATTCACAAAGGATATTAAATTCATGCCTGCTTTCTGGATATATATTGATACCATACAATTTTAAAAAAGATAGATCTGACATTAGGATTTCGCGATGCATCTCATACTCTGGACATTTTAACAGATAGTGAAGTTCGTCTTCAGATTTCCCGTTACATTTGCTACAAGTAGAATCCTTAACAAAACCGTATCTTTTGCGAGGTCCATTAAGTGCGCTCAGGCCCAAGCGGAGTCTGGTGTGGTAAACAGCCTCAGGATTGTTAAAATAGTTATACAATTCGTTGCCGCTACATGCCCTGTGTCACTGGCGGCACACGCCCGCCACTGCTGTAAGGTAGTGCCCCCTCCGCCCCCCACCTCCCGGGAGCCCTACCTAGTACCGGCCGACACCCTGTCCAGCCACACTAAAGACTCAGTGACATATCCCTGTTGGGAGCGGACCGAGTTTAATTCGTTGAACTAGCCGACATGAATAATTCTGGATCTAATAAATAAGCTACCATGGTCACTCCTAGATGATCAGTTTTATTCTCACGGCCTAAATCTATATCCGGGGGATGTACTGGCATTATCAGAATAGGTCACAGGTTCCTCCCGGGAGGACAATCAAATAGGAGGAGGTAGGGTAGGTCTTGGGCCACAGGTCACAAGTCACAGCTCTTTGCCTCACACTCCCCCAGCATTATCGCGTCAAAAATCAAACAGGGTCCTATCCGATTTGTGCCCGTGTTACAGCCGCAGAATTGGGGCTAGGTTACAATAACCTATGGCGGGCCATACTAACATTTATTCCCTAATTCTGTATGTACAAATTGTTGATATAAAGAATTGATTTCTTGATATCAAAAATGATTTCTTGATATAAAGAATTGATTTCTTGATATCAAGAATTGTATTGTTGATATCAAGAAATAACGCTTTGTATTCTTGATATCAAGAATTGATTTCCTGATATCCAGAATTAGGGAATAAATGTTAGGATGGCCCGCCATAATAACCATTGTTTTTCTTTTTGATCTCAAATTTATAATCTTATTGATAATTATAATTTTCGATTTCGTCTATTGTTTCATTGCAGCTCTGTAACGATATGCGATCATAAACGAGACGCAGCTGACGCAGGAGGTTTCGCGGGCCCACTGTCGAGCAGTTACTGACGACGTGACCATTGCAGCTGACGCAGGAGGTTTCGCGGGCCCACTGTCGAGCAGTTACTGACGACGTGACCATTGCAGCTGACGCAGGAGGTTTCGCGGGCCCACTGTCGAGAAGTTACTGACGACGTGACCATTGCAGCTGACGCAGGAGGTTTCGCGGGCCCACTGTTGTGCAGTTACTGACGACGTGACCATTGCAGCTGACGCAGGAGGTTTCGCGGGCCCACTGTTGTGCAGTTACTGACGACGTGACCATTGCAGTTGACGACGTGACCATTGCAGCTGACGCAGGAGGTTTCGCGGGCCCACTGTCGAGCAGTTACTGACGACGTGACCATTGCAGCTGACGCAGGAGGTTTCGCGGGCCCACTGTTGTGCAGTTACTGACGACGTGACCATTGCAGCTGACGCAGGAGGTTTCGCGGGTCCACTGTTGTGCAGTAACTGACGACGTGACCACTGCAGCTGACGCAGGAGGTTTCGCGGGCCCACTGTTGTGCAGTTACTGACGACGTGACCATTGCAGTTGACGACGTGACCATTGCAGCTGACGCAGGAGGTTTCGCGGGCCCACTGTCGAGCAGTTACTGACGACGTGACCATTGCAGCTGACGCAGGAGGTTTCGCGGGCCCACTGTCGAGCAGTTACTGACGACGTGACCATTGCAGCTAACGCAGGAGGTTTCGCGGGCCCACTGTTGTGCAGTTACTGACGACGTGACCATGGCAGCTGACGCAGGAGGTTTCGCGGGCCCACTGTTGTGCAGTTACTGACGACGTGACCATTGCAGCTGACGCAGGAGGTTTTGCGGGCCCACTGTCGAGCAGTTACTGACGACGTGACCATTGCAGCTGACGCAGGAGGTTTCGCGGGCCCACTGTCGAGCAGTTACTGACGACGTGACCATGGCAGCTGACGCAGGAGGTTCCGCGGGCCCACTGTTGTGCAGTTACTGACGACGTGACCATTGCAGCTGACGCAGGAGGTTTCGCGGGCCCACTGTTGTGCAGTTACTGACGACGTGACCATTGCAGTTGACGACGTGACCATTGCAGCTGACGCAGGAGGTTTCGCGGGCCCACTGTCGAGCAGTTACTGACGAAGTGACCATTGCAGCTGACGCAGGAGGTTTCGCGGGCCCACTGTTGTGCAGTTACTGACGACGTGACCATTGCAGCTGACGCAGGAGGTTTCGCGGGCCCACTGTTGTGCAGTTACTGACGACGTGACCATGGCAGCTGACGCAGGAGGTTTCGCGGGCCCACTGTTGTGCAGTTACTGACGACGTGACCATTGCAGCTGACGCAGGAGGTTTCGCGGGCCCACTGTTGTGCAGTTACTGACGACGTGACCATTGCAGTTGACGACGTGACCATTGCAGCTGACGCAGGAGGTTTCGCGGGCCCACTGTCGAGCAGTTACTGACGACGTGACCATTGCAGCTGACGCAGGAGGTTTCGCGGGCCCACTGTCGAGCAGTTACTGACGACGTGACCATTGCAGCTGACGCAGGAGGTTTCGCGGGCCCACTGTTGTGCAGTTACTGACGACGTGACCATGGCAGCTGACGCAGGAGGTTTCGCGGGCCCACTGTTGTGCAGTTACTGACGACGTGACCATTGCAGCTGACGCAGGAGGTTTTGCGGGCCCACTGTCGAGCAGTTACTGACGACGTGACCATTGCAGCTAACGCAGGAGGTTTCGCGGGCCCACTGTTGTGCAGTTACTGACGACGTGACCATGGCAGCTGACGCAGGAGGTTTCGCGGGCCCACTGTTGTGCAGTTACTGACGACGTGACCATTGCAGCTGACGCAGGAGGTTTCGCGGGCCCACTGTTGTGCAGTTACTGACGACGTGACCATTGCAGCTGACGCAGGAGGTTTCGCGGGCCCACTGTCGAGCAGTTACTGACGACGTGACCATTGCAGCTGACGCAGGAGGTTTCGCGGGCCCACTGTTGTGCAGTTACTGACGACGTGACCATGGCAGCTGACGCAGGAGGTTTCGCGGGCCCACTGTTGTGCAGTTACTGACGACGTGACCATTGCAGCTGACGCAGGAGGTTTTGCGGGCCCACTGTCGAGCAGTTACTGACGACGTGACCATTGCAGCTAACGCAGGAGGTTTCGCGGGCCCACTGTTGTGCAGTTACTGACGACGTGACCATGGCAGCTGACGCAGGAGGTTTCGCGGGCCCACTGTTGTGCAGTTACTGACGACGTGACCATTGCAGCTGACGCAGGAGGTTTCGCGGGCCCACTGTTGTGCAGTTACTGACGACGTGACCATGGCAGCTGACGCAGGAGGTTTCGCGGGCCCACTGTTGTGCAGTTACTGACGACGTGACCATGGCAGCTGACGCAGGAGGTTTCGCGGGCCCACTGTCGAGCAGTTACTGACGACGTGACCATTGCAGCTGACGCAGGAGGTTTCGCGGGCCCACTGTTGTGCAGTTACTGACGACGTGACCATGGCAGCTGACGCAGGAGGTTTCGCGGGCCCACTGTTGTGCAGTTACTGACGACGTAACCATGGCAGCTGACGCAGGAGGTTTCGCGGGCCCACTGTCGAGCAGTTACTGACGACGTGACCATTGCAGCTAACGCAGGTGGTTTCGCGGGCCCACTGTTGTGCAGTTACTGACGACGTGACCATTGCAGATGCCATATCAATTGCTACTAATTAACGTTATTATTATATCTAATTGGAATGGTAAATAGAAAGCCACAGTTTGTGAGTCGGTAGTTGTAAAATGACTCATGGAAATATGATGCGTAGCATAAGAATGTTTTATGAATAGCGTTCAGTGGCTTTATTACATAAGGGGGCCAATAACAAACTCTTTACAACACATTTAGTTTGGAGAAATGGATGATGCTATACAAATTAACGTTTGTAAGACATTTTGATATTTGTGTTTATTCATTTCGAAATCAACAACGGATATATGGCAATATAGCTATTGTCAATGAGTACATCTGGATGTCAAGGGACCACATGATAAATAGACAGTAGTTTCATAGTATACCTGTCTTGTCATTTTAGCCACAGGAGGCTTTTTTTCTTATTGGCGATTCCGCGAGAAAGATATAGAGAAAGAGGAGCACTGGGAGGGAGGTGGAGAGGGAGAGAGAGAGAGAGAAAGAGGGTGGGAGAGAGAGGGAGAGAGGGATGGGGAGAATGCCATACATTCATATCCAAGTCGAGTGGCGTCTTTCGTAGTTTGCTAGTTTGCTGCAGACAGCCACGTGAGTTGTACGCACCACGTGACAGCTGAAATATGTACAACGCAACGTTAAACGTCATTTCAATCCATAAAAAACAACGGAAAGCTTTAGATTTATGACGGGGCCATACGACCCAAGCACTAACAATGCTTCTTTGACCCCAACCATGTTTCATCACGTGACCCTCTGACTGTGACTGACGGCGACCCCCGCACCCCATGTCCCCCAACGCTGCACCCCCCCCCCACCCCCCGTGAAGCGAATGTTTGTTTTCGTGGCCCCCTGGCTGTGACAGTGACACCCCTACCTCCCTTTACCCCCTCGCCCTTCACCTCTACCCCTACAGATCGGGTGTTTGATTCCGTGGCCCTCTGACTGTGACAGTGACACCGCTACCCCCTCCCCCTTCCCCTGTACCCATACAGGCCGGGTGTTTGGTTCTGTGGCCCTCGGACTATGGCAGCGACACCTCCACCCCCACCATCCAGACCGGGTATCTTACGTCTTACTCCGGGCGCCCCCCCCCCTCTCCTCCCGCTGTTACTCTGTGACACCCTCAGTCAGCCCCCCCCCCCCTCCCGCAGATCGAGCATCTGACTCTGCGACGGAAGACTCCCCCCCTCCCCCAGACCGGGAGCTGTAATGATGTATGCGAATTTTACCCTAATCAACCACCAATGCTGTAAACTTAACCCCCACCCCACCCCACCCTCCGACAGAAGCCATCAATAATCGATGCGGTCAGCAGTAGGCTGGACAGGCTGAGCTCAAGGTTGCCCCCGGGGGCTAAGGCGGCGGGCTGGGGGCTGGGGGCTGGGGGCTGGAGAGGGGGGGGGGGGGCTGGGGGCTTCCCCCGGGGGTTGGGGCGGCGGCTGCGGGCCGGGTGCTGGGGGATGGGTTCTGGGGGCTGGGTTCTGGGGTCTGGGGTCTTGGGTCTGGGGTCTGGGTCTAGGATCTGGGGTCTGGGGTCGGGTCTGGGGGCAGGTGGGGCTGGGGGCTGGGGGCTGGGAGATGGAGCTATGGTTCAGCTTAGGCGTTGTGGGGCAGGGCTGTGGTGATGGTGGAGGTGATGGTGGAGGTGATGGTGGAGGTGATGGTGGAGATTATGGTGGAGGTGATGGTAGAGGTGATGGTAGAGGTGATGGTGGAGGTGATGGTGGAGGTGATGGTAGAGGTGATGGTGAAGGTGATGGTGGAGGTGATGGTGGAGGTGACTGTGGAGGTGATAATGGAGGTGATGGTGGAGGCGATGGTAGAGGTGATGGAGGTGATGGTGGAGGTGATGGTGGAGGTGATGGTGGAGGTGATGGTGGAGGTGATGGTTGAGGTGATGGTGGAGGTGATGGTGGAGATTATGGTGGAGGTGATGGTGGAGGTGATGGTGGAGGTGAAGGTGGAGGTGATGGAGGTGATGGTGGAGGTGATGATGGAGGTGATGGTGGAGATTATGGTGGAGGTGATGGTGGAGGTGATGGTGGAGGTGAAGGTGGAGGTGAAGTAGGTTATGGTGGAGGTGATGATGGAGGTGATGGTGGAGGTGATGGTGGAGGTGATGGTGGAGGTGATGGTGGAGGTGATGGTGGAGCTGATGGTGGAGGTGATGGTAGAGGTGATGGAGATTATGGTGGAGGTGATGATGGAGGTGATGGTGGAGGTGATGGTGGAGCTGATGGTGAAGGTGATGGTGGAGGTGATGGTGGAGGTGATGATGGAGGTGATGGTGGAACTGATGGTGGAGGTGATGGTGGAGCTGATGGTGGAGGTGATGGTGGAACTGATGGTAAAGGTGATGGTGGAGGTGATGGTGGAGGTGATGGTGGAGGTGATGGTAGAGGTGATGGTGAAGGTGATGGTGGAGGTGATGGTAGAGGTGATGGTGGAGCTGATGGTGGAGGTGATGGTGGAACTGATGGTAAAGGTGATGGTGAAGGTGATGGTGGAGGTGATGGTGGAGGTGATGGTAGAGGTGATGGTGAAGGTGATGGTGGAGGTGATGGTAGAGGTGATGGTGGAGGTGATGGTAGAGGTGATGGTGGAGGTGATGGTAGAGGTGATGGTGAAGGTGATGGTGGAGGTGATGGTAGAGGTGATGGTGAAGGTGATGGTTGAGGTGATGGTGGAGGTGATAATGGAGGTGATGATGGAGGTGATGGTGGAGGTGATGGTGGAGGTGATGGTGGAGGTGATGGTGGAGGTGATGGTTGAGGTGATGGTGGAGGTGATGGTGGAGGTGATGGTGGAGGTAATGGTGGAGTTGATGGTGGAGGTGATGGTGGAGGTGATAGTGGAGGTGATGGTTGAGGTGATGGTGGAGGCGATGGTGTAGATGATGGTAGAGGTGATGGTGGAGGCGATGGTGGAGGTGATGGTAGAGGTGATGGTGAATGTGATGGTGGAGGTGATGGTGATGGTGGAGGTGATAATGGAGGTGATGGTGGAGGCGATGGTAGAGGTGATGGTGGAGGTGATGGTGGAGGTGATGGTGGAGGTGATGGTAGAGGTGATGGTGGAGGTGATGGTGGAAGTGATGGTTGAGGTGATGGTTGAGGTGATGGTGGAGGTGATGGTAGAGCTGATGGTGAAGGTGATGGTGGAGGTGATGGTGGAGGTGATGATGGAGGTGATGGTGGAACTGATGGTGGAGGTGATGGTGGAGCTGATGGTGGAGGTGATGGTGGAACTGATGGTAAAGATGATGGTGGAGGTGATGGTGAAGG
Source organism: Arenicola marina (assembly GCA_964019135.1). Taxonomy (NCBI): domain Eukaryota; kingdom Metazoa; phylum Annelida; class Polychaeta; family Arenicolidae; genus Arenicola; species Arenicola marina. The sequence goes on along the minus strand of OZ025248.1, from coordinate 13,047,812 downwards.
TGATGGTGGAGGTGATGATGGAGGCGATGGAGGTAATGGTGGAGGTGATGGTGGAGGTGATGGAGGCGATGATGGAGGTGATGGTGGAGGTGATGGTATGGGTGATGGTGAAGGTGATGGAGGTGGCAGAGATGATGGTGAAGGTGATGGAGGTGATGGTGGAGTTGATGGTGGAGGTGATGGTGGCGGTGATGGAGGTGATGGTGGAGGTGATGGAGGTGATGGTAGAGGTGATGGTGATGGTGGAGGTGATGGTAGAGGTGATGGTGATGGTGGAGGTGATGGTAGGGGTGATGGTGGAGGTGGTGGAGGTGATGGTGGAGGTGATGGTGAATGTGATGGAGGTGGTAGAGATGATGGTGGAGGTGATGGAGGTGATGGTGGAGGTGATGGTGGAGGTGATAGTGGAGGTGACGGAGGTGATGGTAGAGGTGATAGTGGAGGTGACGGAGGTGATGGTGATGGTGGAGGTGATGATGGAGGTGATGGTGGAGGTGATGGTGGAGGTGATGGTAGAGATGATGGTGATGGTGGAGGTGATGGTAGGGGTGATGGTGGAGGTGATGGTGAAGGTGATGTAGGTGGTAGAGATGATGGTGAAGGTGATGGAGGTGATGGTGGAGGTGATGGTGATGAAGCTAATAAATTACCGTTACCGTTTTAGTGCCATGCCCTTGTCAACATATATAGGATGGAACAATGGTCGCCGTAATGTAAGAGGGTTATCCAGAGGCTACCATTGATTGGTGTACAGTACGTCCCGAGACAGTGGGGAAAACAATCGAATGCTTTCTATATTTCTAACATTGATTCGTTGGAAATACAAGGGGGCACACTAACCTACTTGTAGTTACATCACGTTACATCACGTCATCATGACGTCATCACCATCGCGGGCCCTCACCCCGGGGTCTCTCCTTCCTGTTGGTCATGGCAACCCGGAATTCAATAGGCGGGTGCTGAGGAGAAAGCATACCCCCACCCCCTGCCCGATCCCGCCGCCACACCCCACCCCATGCCCGTCCCACCCCGTCCCACCCCTTCCTTCTGTCTCATTGGACATTCTCAAGAAACCGTCAGACCTAATCCTGTTATTATTCTAGCGCAAACCTTGCACCCACCCCCATCCCCGATCTTCCACCGCCAGCCCCCTCCCCCCCCACGCCACCCCACCTTCACTATCCACCTGAAGAGACGCAGGTTAAAAGGGTCACACACAGGGTGTTGTTTCACACACGGAGGAGGACGAGGAACCGGCTTGATACCCATCAGCGAGCGGAATGAGGGATGGCGGGTCGGCAGCAGTCGTCATGGCTAGGTGAGCCGTCAGCTGACGCCTCATGGCGAGCCGGCCATGGGGACACGGTGGGCACGGGGGGATGGCACGGACGGAGGCTCGGAGGGTGGGGGAGGAGGAGGCGGGTAGAGGAAGACGGGAGGCGGTGGGAAGCAGTGGATGAGTAGACGGGACTGGTTGGAGAGAAGGGAGGGGAGGGGAGGCAGGGGGCGGAGGGCGGGGGGTGGGGGGGGGGGTGGTGATGAGACGGCCCTGGATCCGTCGTCTGAAATTCTCTATGTATTTATTCATTTCGCTGTGGCCCAGCAGACCCGCCAGCCAGACACGGCCGCGTGCAGGCTGCGGGTGTTCACCCCAGTTTGATGGCCTCACCATTTAATGACGGAAGCGATTTCAGCCATATTCCATGTCCGATATAGCCAGCTAAACAAGATACGCATACAATTAAGTTTGTTGTGCCAATTGCTTTGCTGCTTTCGTCTTTATTTATTCTTAAATCTCTCTCACGCAGAACAATATTCAAAAACGGCTTTATTATTCTGAAGGTTCCCTTTACCTCAACCACGACAACGTCGTCATCAAACGTAGCACACATGTGCAACATCGGCTCAAAGGTCCAATATGAAAATATGGCCTGTTTCGGCGGTCCAAGCAGCGGAAACTGCATGCCGTCTGCCTCTCCCCGCTTGCAGATGGTACGTCACTCCGAAGTCGTTTGTTGCCATCATCGTTTTTTTTCGAGCGCAGAAGGTCACGTGATGGTGGGCAGGATTGCGGGTGACCTTTTTCTATGACGTCACGGAAGCCCCAAGCGTCCCCGGATGTCGGAAACACTTCCGGTTATCATTACATTTTTAAAGAGGTACTGTCGTCTCTGTCAGACATCGTCGGAAATTACTCTAAATCTGCCTGCCATTTCTTCATATTTTGTTGTGCACTTCCATTTTACACAATAAGAACGTATCATTGTTGCGTAGTATTATTCGTTTGCATATATATTGTTTTCAAAGTCATTAAGTTCGCACAGATTTGAAAAAAACAACCTAGCGTCCCCATGAGAGTCTATCTGATGAGAACACCTTCAGGTCTATCATCATTGTGGCCCCGCAGCTAGGGCAGAGGTCGGTCCAATCATTGCTTTGTTTCCTTTGGCTGCAATCCTGTGGGCGTGCCAAGGTGTCAATGCGAGGCAACTCGGGCGGCCATCTTGGGTTGTCTCATATGGCCGCGGCGTTGCAATGTCATGTGACTTGGGGACTCTGGAAGTGTGAAGCGCCAAGGGAACAGAACTCTCGGCTCGGCGGCCAGCACGACGCCTGGAGGGCCTTATTAAATATTTACACCAACGACAGACTGTTTGGTTCGGAGACGATGAGGTCCGAGGACTTGGCTGTAACATAGGCGACGCGCCGGGTGGAGGCGGCTGCTTATGGCCGGCTCCACGGCGGCCGGTGGATGCAGGTTGTGCATGGTTGGTGGACGTTGGCTGCTGCTCGCTGGGTATTATCTGCTAGGTGGCTGCTGGTTAGTCTTTCTGGACTCTGGAGTGGTCGGCTTGTCGGCTGCTAGCTTCTAGTTGTTGGATGATAGCTGTTGGCTGTGGGTTGCTGATTAAAAACAAACATATAAATATATCCTGTTGTGATCAGTCTAGCGAGCTGTGTCTCCCTTACCAGCCATTTCTGAGTCCACACTTCACATACAACTCCACATACCGCCCCAGAACCCCACATCGCCCAATGCCCCTCCACACACAGCCGCACAGCCCAACACCCCAACACCCCCACACTCCCACACCCCAACACAACCCCACACCCTACACTCCCACACAGCTCCACACCCCCACACAGCCCCACACCCTCACACAACCCACACTCCCACACCCGCACCCACTCCCACACAGCTCCATACCATCACACCCCCACACAGCCCCCCACATCACCAACCCCACACATTCCCACCCCCACCCAGCCCCACACACCCAACCCCTTAACCCCTAATTCCCACATCCCCACACAGCCTCACACCCGCACCCCCCAAGTCCACACCCCCACAGAGCCCCACACCCCCACATAGTCCCACACCCCCAACCCCACACCCCCACACAGCCCCACACATTCCCACATCCCCCAACCCCACACCCCCACATAGCCCCACACCCCACGTAGTCCCACACCCCACATAGTCCCACACCCCCACATAGCCCCACACCCCTACACACTTGGGTTCCCAATTGTCCTGCCCTCTCCTGCGCGTGATCCGGGTTGCTATGGCAGTGGCGTGACGACCCGGGTCCAGTCGGGATAGTGGCAGGGGGGAGGGTAGGGGGCTGGTGACGGTGGATAGGGCGTACACCCCCAGACAGATCCACCCGGGGTGTCAGACAACACGCCGGGTGAGCGCCCTATCCGTCTCCATCCCGGGGAGCCCCCACGGAGACAACCCGTGGTGACAACCATGCATAAAAGAGAGCGAACTGGAGCCCATGCCGCGACACCCAAGCCCATGTCTCTTGGCTTAAAGTCAAGGCCAGCTGCTGCCCCGACCGCCTGGCCCTTCCTTCCCATCGCAGTCTCTCTGTGGGTGGCTCTGGCCCGAGGCTCAGCTCCCCCCTAACACAATCGAGCTGGCCATCATTGGTCACCCCTGGCCGCCCCTGGCCACCCCTTGCCATCAATGGCCACCCCTGGCCATCACCGGCCACCACTGGCCATCACGTTCTCGAAAGCGGTTTCAATCGCGTCTTCGTAGAAGCACTTATCACCATGGTTACCATCTAGTCTTATTATCAGGCTATCGAGGGCTGCGTACCGTTGTCGTTATGGAAAAACAACATTGCAGCTTCCGCTGTTTAACAGAGATGCGGGTTTGTATTTTTTCCCTATGCGTGAGTTAAGCAAAAATGATGTGAGGAAGCGAGTGTGTGCCTCACGGCCAACTGATGATTAATTGGTGCCGTGAAACCGTAGAGAGCAAGTACGTGGTACCAGCTTCCTCTTCCGCTTGAATAATAAATACACACAGTCTCATTATCTCGAGTTGCCATCCAATGAATGATAAATACTTTGAACCGATGAAGAGCCATCGGTTTTGCGATAGTGCTTCAATCTCAAGAAAAAAATCCTTGCAAAGATGCGTGTGCCGCACTGGAGCTTATACCGCGGCGTATGAATATTTGATCGGCACAGGTGTACTGGCCATCTTTTCCCCTCGGCGTAGCACGGCGGTATCTCTATTGACGGGGAGGCTAGGCCTTCAGTCCCCGACCAGGAGGTGACGGCCCAGCCTTAGGGGCCAGTCTTAGGGGTGGGTGCTCAGACGGGCAGGGTGACGGGGTGAGGGTGGCCCAGGCAGGGTGACGGGGTGAGGGTGGCCCAGGCAGGGTGACGGGGTGAGGGTGGCCTAGGCAGGGTGACGGGGTGAGGGTGGCCCAGGCAGGGTGACGGGGTGAGGGTGGCCCAGGCAGGGTGATGGGGTGAGGGTGGCCCAGACACACGAGACCCGACAATGGTGAAGCCCGCTCTGACTCTTCTCATGCCATCGGTTAGCTGACCAAGCTACGTCCCGTGGTGAGCACGTCACGTGGTGAGCACGTCCCGTGGTGAGCACGTCCCGTTGTGAGCACGTCCCGTGGTGAGCACGTCACGTGGTGAGCACGTCACGCGGTCAGCATGTCACGTGGTGAACACGTCACGCGGTCAGCATGTCACGCGGTGAGCACGTCACGTGGTGAGCACGTCACGTGGTGAAAACGTCACGTGGTGAACACGTCACGTGGTGAGCACGTCACGTGGTGAGCACGTCACGTGGTGAACACGTCACGTGGTAAGCACGCCACGTGGTGAGCACGTCACGTGGTGAGCATGTCACGCGGTGAGCACGTCACGCGGTCAGCATGTCACGTGGTGACCACGTCACGCGGTGACCACGTCACGCGGTGAGCACGTCACGCGGTGAGCACGTCACGCGGTGATGTGAGACTGTTTCAAACTGTTAGTGACACGCTAAATTATCTGCGTTCATATTCTTCTTCGGTGTTTAACTGTTTACATTATAGCTTACATTTTAGGCATAATGCTACAATAGTAGGGTGAGATATTTATATTGTGATATTTGGAGTGAATTTCATACCTCCGTTGCTGAATGTTACGAAGGGGGTAATTAATTCCCTTGGAATAATAAACCCACGTCCTGTTCTGATTGTTTCTTTTCATTGGTGTGAACTTAACCAAAAAACACCCAACCATGAATACAGTACACCCTCTCGCATAACAGATACCTGTATATAGGTATACCATGATGCACAGGGCAATCTTGTGCCAGTATTGAATACTTTCCAAATGGCGCCCATAACGCAATGCTTCAGGCAATAAATAGACAGGACTTCAGTTTGCGCCTTTGACAAATGCGTTTATAGTGATTTCATAGAATAAAACGCACAACCTTATTATATATTTTTATTCGTATTCGTTCAATAACTAAATTAACTTTCAATTTAAAAACAGTAACGCGGCACGAGTAGAGTCATCATCAGTATCTATAGGACTAGAGTCATTATCAGTCTCTATAGGACTAGGGTCATTATCAGCCTCTATAGGACTAGGGTCATTATCAGTCTCTATATAACTAGGGTCATTATCAGTCTCTATATGACTAGGGTTATAATCAGTCTCTATATGACTAGGGTCATTATCAGTCTCTATAGGACTAGGGTCATTATCAGTCTCTATATAACTAGGGTCATTATCAGTCTCTATATGACTAGGGTTATAATCAGTCTCTATATGACTAGGGTCATTATCAGTCTCTATAGGACTAGGGTCAATATCCGTCTCTATAGGACTAGGGTCAATATCCGTCTCTATATGACTAGGGTCATTAGCAGTCTCTATAGGACTAGGGTCATTATCAGTCTCTATATAACTAGGGTCATTATCAGTCTCTATATGACTAGGGTCATTATCAGTCTCTATAGGACTAGGGTCAATATCCGTCTCTATATAACTAGGGTCATCATCAGTCTCTATATAACTAGGGTCATCATCAGTCTCTATATGACTAGGGTCATTATCAGTCTCTATAGGACTAGGGTCATCATCAGTCTCTATATGACTAGGGTCATTATCAGTCTCTATATAACTAGGGTCATTATCAGTCTCTATATGACTAGGGTCATTATCAGTCTCTATATAACTAGGGTCATTATCAGTCTCTATATGACTAGGGTCATTATCAGTCTCTATAGGACTAGGGTCATTATCAGTCCCTATAGGACTAGGGTCATTATCAGTCTCTATATGACTAGGGTCATTATCAGTCTCTATAGGACTAGGGTCATTATCCGTCTCTATATGACTAGGGTCATTAGCAGTCTCTATAGGACTAGGGTCATTATCAGTCTCTATAGGACTAGGGTCATTATCCGTCTCTATATAACTAGGGTCATTATCAGTCTCTATATGACTAGGGTCATTATCAGTCTCTATAGGACTAGGGTCAATATCCGTCTCTATATAACTAGGGTCATCATCAGTCTCTATATGACTAGGGTCATTATCAGTCTCTATAGGACTAGGGTCAATATCCGTCTCTATATAACTAGGGTCATCATCAGTCTCTATATGACTAGGGTCATTATCAGTCTCTATAGGACTAGGGTCAATATCCGTCTCTATATAACTAGGGTCATTATCCGTCTCTATATGACTAGGGTCATTAGCAGTCTCTATAGGACTAGGGTCATTATCCGTCTCCATATAACTAGGGTCATTATCAGTCTCTATATGACTAGGGTCATTATCAGTCTCTATAGGACTAGGGTCATTATCAGTCTCTATATAACTAGGGTCATTATCAGTCTCTATATGACTAGGGTCATTATCAGTCTCTATAGGACTAGGGTCATTATCAGTCTCTATAGGACTAGGGTCATTATCCGTCTCTATATGACTAGGGTCATTAGCAGTCTCTATAGGACTAGGGTCATTATCAGTCCCTATAGAACTAGGGTCATTATCCGTCTCTATATGACTAGGATCATTATCAGTCTCTATAGGAATAGGGTCATTCTCTGTCTCTATAGGACTAGGGTCATTATCAGTCGCTATAGGACTAGGGTCATTCTCTGTCTCTATAGGACTAGGGTCATTATCAGTCGCTATAGGATTAGGGTCATTATCAGTCTCCATAGGACTAGGGTCATTATCATTCTCTATAGGACTAGGGTCATTATCAGTCTCTATAGGACTAGGGTCATCATCAGTCTCTATATGACTAGGGTCATTATCAGTCACTATAGGACTAGGGTCATTATCAGTCTCTATAGGAATAGGGTCATTCTCTGTCTCTATAGGACTAGGGTCATCATCAGTCTCTATAGGACTAGGGTCATTATCAGTCACTATAGGACTAGGGTCATTATCAGTCTCTATAGGAATAGGGTGATTCTCTGTCTCTATAGGACTAGGGTCATTATCAGTCTCTATAGGAATAGGGTCATTCTCTGTCTCTATAGGACTAGGGTCATCATCAGTCTCTATAGGACTAAGGCCATTATCAGTGTCTATAGGAATAGGATCATTCTCTGTCTCCATAGGACTAGGGTCATTATCAGTCACTATAGGACTAGGGTCATTATCAGTCTCTATAGGAATAGGGTCATTCTCTGTCTCTATAGGACTAGGGTCATTATCAGTCTCTATAGGAATAGGGTCTTTCTCTGTCTCTATAGGACTAGGGTCATTATCATTCTCAATAGCACTAGAGTCATTATCAGTCACGATAGGACTAGGGTCATCATCAGTCTCTATAGGACTAGGGTCATTATCATTCTCAATATGACTAGAGTCATTATCAGTCACGATAGGACTAGGGTCATTATCAGTCTCTATAGGAATAGGGTCATTCTCTGTCTCTATAGGACTAGGGTCATTATCAGTCTCCATAAGACTAGGGTCATTATCATTCTCTATAGGACTAGGGTCATTATCAGTCGCTATAGTACTAGGGTCATCATCAGTCTCTATATGACTAGGGGCATCATCAGTCTCTATAGGAATAGGGTCATTCTCTGTCTCTATAGGACTAGGGTCATTATCAGTCACTATAGAAATAGGGTCATTATCAGTCTCTATAGGAATAGGGTCATTCTCTGTCTCTATAGGACTAGGGTCATCATCAGTCTCTATAGGACTAGGGTCATTATCAGTCACTATAGGACTAGGGTCATTATCAGTCTCTATAGGAATAGGGTCATTCTCTGTCTCTATAGGACTAGGGTCATTATCAGTCACTATAGGACTAGGGTCATTATCAGTCTCTATAGGAATAGGGTCATTCTCTGTCTCTATAGGACTAGGGTCATTATCAGTCTCTATAGGAATAGGGTCATTCTCTGTCTCTATAGGACTAGGGTCATCATCAGTCTCTATAGGACTAGGGTCATTATCATTCTCTATAGGACTAGGGTCATCATCAGTCTCTATAGGAATAGGGTCATTCTCTGTCTCTATAGGACTAGGGTCATTATCAGTCTCTATAGGAATAGGGTCATTCTCTGTCTCTATAGGACTAGGGTCATTATCAGTCTCTATAGGAATAGGGTCATTCTCTGTCTCTATAGGACTAGGGTCATTATCATTCTCAATAGGACTAGGGTCATTATCAGTCTCTATAGGAATAGGGTCATCATCAGTCTCTATAGGACTAGGGTCATTATCAGTCACGATAGGACTAGGGTCATTATCAGTCTCTATAGGAATAGGGTCATTATCATTCTCTATAGAACTAGGGTCATTATCAGTCGCTATAGGACTAGGGTCATCATCAGTCTCTATATGACTAGGGTCATTATCAGTCTCTATAGGAATAGGGTCATTCTCTGTCTCTATAGGACTAGGGTCATTATCAGTCTCTATAGGAATAGGGTCATTCTCTGTCTCTATAGGACTAGGGTCATCATCAGTCTCTATAGGACTAGGGTCATTATCATTCTCTATAGGACTAGGGTCATTATCAGTCACTATAGGACTAGGGTCATTATCAGTCACTATAGGACTAGGGTCATTATCAGTCTCTATAGGACTAGGGTCATTATCATTCTCTATAGGACTAGGGTCATCATCAGTCTCTATAGGAATAGGGTCATTCTCTGTCTCTATAGGACTAGGGTCATTATCAGTCTCTATAGGAATAGGGTCATTCTCTGTCTCTATAGGACTAGGGTCATTATCAGTCTCTATAGGAATAGGGTCATTCTCTGTCTCTATAGGACTAGGGTCATCATCAGTCTCTATAGGACTAGGGTCATTATCAGTCGCTATAGGACTAGGGTCATCATCAGTCTCTATAGGAATAGGGTCATTCTCTGTCTCTATAGGATTAGGGTCATTATCAGTCCCCATAGGACTAGGGTCATTATCAGTCTCTATAGGACTAGGGTCATTATCAGTCTCTATAGGACTAGGGTCATTATCAGTCTCTATAGGACTAGGGTCATTATCAGTCGCTATAGGACTAGGGTCATTATCAGTCTCTATAGGACTAGGGTAATCATCAGTCTCTATAGGACTAGGGTCATTATCAGTCTCTATAGGAATAGGGTCATTCTCTGTCTCTATAGGACTAGGGTCATTATCAGTCTCTATAGGAATAGGGTCATTCTCTGTCTCTATAGGACTAGGGTCATCATCAGTCTCTATAGGACTAGGGTCATTATCAGTCACAATAAGACTAGGGTCATGATCAGTCGCTATAGGACTATGGTACATTGTCAGACTCTATAGGACTAGGGTCATTATCTATCTCCATAGGACTAGGGTCATTATCATTCTCTATAGGACTAGGGTCATTATCAGTCGCTATAGGACTAGGGTCATCATCAGTCTCTATAGGAATAGGGTCATTCTCTGTCTCTATAGGACTAGGGTCATCATCAGTCTCTATAGGACTAGGGACATCATCAGTCTCTATAGGAATAGGGTCATTATCAGTCACTATAGAACTAGGGTCATTATCAGTCTCTATAGGAATAGGGTCATTCTCTGTCTCTATAGGACAAGGGTCATCATCAGTCTCTATAGGACTAGGGACATTATCAGTCACTATAGGACTAGGGTCATTATCAGTCACTATAGGACTAGGGTCATTATCAGTCACCATAGGACTAGGGTCATTATCAGTCTCTATAGGACTAGGGCCATTATCATTCTCTATAGGACTAGGGTCATCATCAGTCTCTATAGGAATAGGGTCATTCTCTGTCTCTATAGGACAAGGGTCATCATCAGTCTCTATAGGACTAGGGACATTATCAGTCACTATAGGACTAGGGTCATTATCAGTCACTATAGGACTAGGGTCATTATCACTCACTATAGGACTAGGGTCATTATCAGTCTCTATAGGACTAGGGCCATTATCATTCTCTATAGGACTAGGGACATCATCAGTCTCTATAGGAATAGGGTCATTATCAGTCACTATAGAACTAGGGTCATTATCAGTCTCTATAGGAATAGGGTCATTCTCTGTCTCTATAGGACAAGGGTCATCATCAGTCTCTATAGGACTAGGGACATTATCAGTCACTATAGGACTAGGGTCATTATCAGTCACTATAGGACTAGGGTCATTATCAGTCACTATAGGACTAGGGTCATTATCAGTCTCTATAGGACTAGGGCCATTATCATTCTCTATAGGACTAGGGTCATCATCAGTCTCTATAGGAATAGGGTCATTCTCTGTCTCTATAGGACTAGGGTCATTCTCCGTCTCTATAGGAATAGGGTCATTCTCTGTCTCTATAGGACTAGGGTCATTATCAGTCTCTATAGGAATAGGGTCATTCTCTGTCTCTATAGGACTAGGGTCATTCTCTGTCTCTATAGGACTAGGGTCATTATCAGTCTCCATAGGACTATGGTCATTATCATTCTCTATAGAACTAGGGTCATTATCAGTCGCTATAGGACTAGGGTCATCATCAGTCTCTATATGACTAGGGTCATTATCAGTCTCTATAGGAATAGGGTCATTCTCTGTCTCTATAGGACTAGGGTCATTATCAGTCTCCATAGGACTAGGGTCATTATCAGTCACGATAGGACTAGGGTCATTATCAGTCTCTATAGGAATAGGGTCATTCTCTGTCTCTATAGGACTAGGGTCATTATCAGTCTCCATAGGACTAGGGTCATTATCATTCTCTATAGAACTAGGGTCATTATCAGTCGCTATAGGACTAGGGTCATCATCAGTCTCTATATGACTAGGGTCATTATCAGTCTCTATAGGAATAGGGTCATTCTCTGTCTCTATAGGACTAGGGTCATTATCAGTCTCCATAGGACTAGGGTCATTATCATTCTCTATAAGACTAGGGTCATTATCAGTCGCATAGGACTAGGGTCATCATCAGTCTCTATATGACTAGGGGCATCATCAGTCTCTATAGGAATAGGGTCATTCTCTGTCTCTATAGGACTAGGTTCTTTATCAGTCACTATAGAACTAGGGTCATTATCAGTCTCTATAGGAATAGGGTCATTCTCTGTCTCTATAGGACTAGGGTCATCATCAGTCTCAATAGGACTAGGGTCATTATCAGTCACTATAGGACTAGGGTCGTTATCAGTCTCTATAGGAATAGGGTCATTCTCTGTCTCTATAGGACTGGGGTCATTATCAGTCACTATAGGACTAGGGTCATTATCAGTCTCTATAGGAATAGGGTCATTCTCTGTCTCTATAGGACTGGGGTCATTATCAGTCTCTATAGGAATAGGGTCATTCTCTGTCTCTATAGGACTAGGGTCATCATCAGTCTCTATAGGACTAGGGTCATTATCATTCTCTATAGGACTAGGGTCATTATCAGTCACTATAGGACTAGGGTCATTATCAGTCACTATAGGACTAGGATCATTATCAGTCTCTATAGGACTAGGGTCATTATCATTCTCTATAGGACTAGGGTCATCATCAGTTTCTATAGCAATAGAGTCATTCTCTGTCTCTATAGGACTAGGGTCATTATCAGTCTCTATAGGAATAGGATCATTCTCTGTCTCCATAGGACTAGGGTCATTATCAGTCACTATAGGACTAGGGTCATTATCAGTCTCTATAGGAATAGGGTCATTCTCTGTCTCTATAGGACTAGGGTCATTATCAGTCTCTATAGGAATAGGGTCTTTCTCTGTCTCTATAGGACTAGGGTCATTATCATTCTCAATAGCACTAGAGTCATTATCAGTCACGATAGGACTAGGGTCATCATCAGTCTCTATAGGACTAGGGTCATTATCATTCTCAATATGACTAGAGTCATTATCAGTCACGATAGGACTAGGGTCATTATCAGTCTCTATAGGAATAGGGTCATTCTCTGTCTCTATAGGACTAGGGTCATTATCAGTCTCCATAAGACTAGGGTCATTATCATTCTCTATAGGACTAGGGTCATTATCAGTCGCTATAGTACTAGGGTCATCATCAGTCTCTATATGACTAGGGGCATCATCAGTCTCTATAGGAATAGGGTCATTCTCTGTCTCTATAGGACTAGGGTCATTATCAGTCACTATAGAAATAGGGTCATTATCAGTCTCTATAGGAATAGGGTCATTCTCTGTCTCTATAGGACTAGGGTCATCATCAGTCTCTATAGGACTAGGGTCATTATCAGTCACTATAGGACTAGGGTCATTATCAGTCTCTATAGGAATAGGGTCATTCTCTGTCTCTATAGGACTAGGGTCATTATCAGTCACTATAGGACTAGGGTCATTATCAGTCTCTATAGGAATAGGGTCATTCTCTGTCTCTATAGGACTAGGGTCATTATCAGTCTCTATAGGAATAGGGTCATTCTCTGTCTCTATAGGACTAGGGTCATCATCAGTCTCTATAGGACTAGGGTCATTATCATTCTCTATAGGACTAGGGTCATCATCAGTCTCTATAGGAATAGGGTCATTCTCTGTCTCTATAGGACTAGGGTCATTATCAGTCTCTATAGGAATAGGGTCATTCTCTGTCTCTATAGGACTAGGGTCATTATCAGTCTCTATAGGAATAGGGTCATTCTCTGTCTCTATAGGACTAGGGTCATTATCATTCTCAATAGGACTAGGGTCATTATCAGTCTCTATAGGAATAGGGTCATCATCAGTCTCTATAGGACTAGGGTCATTATCAGTCACGATAGGACTAGGGTCATTATCAGTCTCTATAGGAATAGGGTCATTATCATTCTCTATAGAACTAGGGTCATTATCAGTCGCTATAGGACTAGGGTCATCATCAGTCTCTATATGACTAGGGTCATTATCAGTCTCTATAGGAATAGGGTCATTCTCTGTCTCTATAGGACTAGGGTCATTATCAGTCTCTATAGGAATAGGGTCATTCTCTGTCTCTATAGGACTAGGGTCATCATCAGTCTCTATAGGACTAGGGTCATTATCATTCTCTATAGGACTAGGGTCATTATCAGTCACTATAGGACTAGGGTCATTATCAGTCACTATAGGACTAGGGTCATTATCAGTCTCTATAGGACTAGGGTCATTATCATTCTCTATAGGACTAGGGTCATCATCAGTCTCTATAGGAATAGGGTCATTCTCTGTCTCTATAGGACTAGGGTCATTATCAGTCTCTATAGGAATAGGGTCATTCTCTGTCTCTATAGGACTAGGGTCATTATCAGTCTCTATAGGAATAGGGTCATTCTCTGTCTCTATAGGACTAGGGTCATCATCAGTCTCTATAGGACTAGGGTCATTATCAGTCGCTATAGGACTAGGGTCATCATCAGTCTCTATAGGAATAGGGTCATTCTCTGTCTCTATAGGATTAGGGTCATTATCAGTCCCCATAGGACTAGGGTCATTATCAGTCTCTATAGGACTAGGGTCATTATCAGTCTCTATAGGACTAGGGTCATTATCAGTCGCTATAGGACTAGGGTCATTATCAGTCTCTATAGGACTAGGGTAATCATCAGTCTCTATAGGACTAGGGTCATTATCAGTCTCTATAGGAATAGGGTCATTCTCTGTCTCTATAGGACTAGGGTCATTATCAGTCTCTATAGGAATAGGGTCATTCTCTGTCTCTATAGGACTAGGGTCATCATCAGTCTCTATAGGACTAGGGTCATTATCAGTCACAATAAGACTAGGGTCATGATCAGTCGCTATAGGACTATGGTACATTGTCAGACTCTATAGGACTAGGGTCATTATCTATCTCCATAGGACTAGGGTCATTATCATTCTCTATAGGACTAGGGTCATTATCAGTCGCTATAGGACTAGGGTCATCATCAGTCTCTATAGGAATAGGGTCATTCTCTGTCTCTATAGGACTAGGGTCATCATCAGTCTCTATAGGACTAGGGACATCATCAGTCTCTATAGGAATAGGGTCATTATCAGTCACTATAGAACTAGGGTCATTATCAGTCTCTATAGGAATAGGGTCATTCTCTGTCTCTATAGGACAAGGGTCATCATCAGTCTCTATAGGACTAGGGACATTATCAGTCACTATAGGACTAGGGTCATTATCAGTCACTATAGGACTAGGGTCATTATCAGTCACCATAGGACTAGGGTCATTATCAGTCTCTATAGGACTAGGGCCATTATCATTCTCTATAGGACTAGGGTCATCATCAGTCTCTATAGGAATAGGGTCATTCTCTGTCTCTATAGGACAAGGGTCATCATCAGTCTCTATAGGACTAGGGACATTATCAGTCACTATAGGACTAGGGTCATTATCAGTCACTATAGGACTAGGGTCATTATCACTCACTATAGGACTAGGGTCATTATCAGTCTCTATAGGACTAGGGCCATTATCATTCTCTATAGGACTAGGGACATCATCAGTCTCTATAGGAATAGGGTCATTATCAGTCACTATAGAACTAGGGTCATTATCAGTCTCTATAGGAATAGGGTCATTCTCTGTCTCTATAGGACAAGGGTCATCATCAGTCTCTATAGGACTAGGGACATTATCAGTCACTATAGGACTAGGGTCATTATCAGTCACTATAGGACTAGGGTCATTATCAGTCACTATAGGACTAGGGTCATTATCAGTCTCTATAGGACTAGGGCCATTATCATTCTCTATAGGACTAGGGTCATCATCAGTCTCTATAGGAATAGGGTCATTCTCTGTCTCTATAGGACTAGGGTCATTCTCCGTCTCTATAGGAATAGGGTCATTCTCTGTCTCTATAGGACTAGGGTCATTATCAGTCTCTATAGGAATAGGGTCATTCTCTGTCTCTATAGGACTAGGGTCATTCTCTGTCTCTATAGGACTAGGGTCATTATCAGTCTCCATAGGACTATGGTCATTATCATTCTCTATAGAACTAGGGTCATTATCAGTCGCTATAGGACTAGGGTCATCATCAGTCTCTATATGACTAGGGTCATTATCAGTCTCTATAGGAATAGGGTCATTCTCTGTCTCTATAGGACTAGGGTCATTATCAGTCTCCATAGGACTAGGGTCATTATCAGTCACGATAGGACTAGGGTCATTATCAGTCTCTATAGGAATAGGGTCATTCTCTGTCTCTATAGGACTAGGGTCATTATCAGTCTCCATAGGACTAGGGTCATTATCATTCTCTATAGAACTAGGGTCATTATCAGTCGCTATAGGACTAGGGTCATCATCAGTCTCTATATGACTAGGGTCATTATCAGTCTCTATAGGAATAGGGTCATTCTCTGTCTCTATAGGACTAGGGTCATTATCAGTCTCCATAGGACTAGGGTCATTATCATTCTCTATAAGACTAGGGTCATTATCAGTCGCATAGGACTAGGGTCATCATCAGTCTCTATATGACTAGGGGCATCATCAGTCTCTATAGGAATAGGGTCATTCTCTGTCTCTATAGGACTAGGTTCATTATCAGTCACTATAGAACTAGGGTCATTATCAGTCTCTATAGGAATAGGGTCATTCTCTGTCTCTATAGGACTAGGGTCATCATCAGTCTCAATAGGACTAGGGTCATTATCAGTCACTATAGGACTAGGGTCGTTATCAGTCTCTATAGGAATAGGGTCATTCTCTGTCTCTATAGGACTGGGGTCATTATCAGTCACTATAGGACTAGGGTCATTATCAGTCTCTATAGGAATAGGGTCATTCTCTGTCTCTATAGGACTGGGGTCATTATCAGTCTCTATAGGAATAGGGTCATTCTCTGTCTCTATAGGACTAGGGTCATCATCAGTCTCTATAGGACTAGGGTCATTATCATTCTCTATAGGACTAGGGTCATTATCAGTCACTATAGGACTAGGGTCATTATCAGTCACTATAGGACTAGGATCATTATCAGTCTCTATAGGACTAGGGTCATTATCATTCTCTATAGGACTAGGGTCATCATCAGTTTCTATAGCAATAGGGTCATTCTCTGTCTCTATAGGACTAGGGTCATTATCAGTCTCTATAGGAATAGGGTCATTCTCTGTCTCTATAGGACTAGGGTCATTATCAGTCTCTATAGGAATAGGGTCATTCTCTGTCTCTATAGAACTAGGGTCATCATCAGTCTCTATAGGACTAAGGCCATTATCAGTGTCTATAGGAATAGGGTCATTCTCTGTCTCTATAGGACTAGGGTCATTATCAGTCACTATAGGACTAGGGTCATTATCAGTCTCTATAGGAATAGGGTCATTCTCTGTCTCTATAGAACTAGGGTCATTATCAGTCTCTATAGGACTAAGGCCATTATCAGTCTCTATAGGAATAGGGTCATTCTCTGTCTCTATAGGACTAGGGTCATTATCAGTCACTATAGGACTAGGGTCATTATCAGTCTCTATAGGAATAGGGTCATTCTCTGTCTCTATAGGACTAGGGTCATCATCAGTCTCTATAGGACTAGGGTCATTATCAGTCACTATAGGACTAGGGTCATTATCAGTCTCTATAGGAATAGGGTGATTCTCTGTCTCTATAGGACTAGGGTCATTATCAGTCTCTATAGGAATAGGGTCATTCTCTGTCTCTATAGGACTAGGGTCATCATCAGTCTCTATAGGACTAAGGCCATTATCAGTGTCTATAGGAATAGGATCATTCTCTGTCTCCATAGGACTAGGGTCATTATCAGTCACTATAGGACTAGGGTCATTATCAGTCTCTATAGGAATAGGGTCATTCTCTGTCTCTATAGGACTAGGGTCATTATCAGTCTCTATAGGAATAGGGTCTTTCTCTGTCTCTATAGGACTAGGGTCATTATCATTCTCAATAGCACTAGAGTCATTATCAGTCACGATAGGACTAGGGTCATCATCAGTCTCTATAGGACTAGGGTCATTATCATTCTCAATATGACTAGAGTCATTATCAGTCACGATAGGACTAGGGTCATTATCAGTCTCTATAGGAATAGGGTCATTCTCTGTCTCTATAGGACTAGGGTCATTATCAGTCTCCATAAGACTAGGGTCATTATCATTCTCTATAGGACTAGGGTCATTATCAGTCGCTATAGTACTAGGGTCATCATCAGTCTCTATATGACTAGGGGCATCATCAGTCTCTATAGGAATAGGGTCATTCTCTGTCTCTATAGGACTAGGGTCATTATCAGTCACTATAGAAATAGGGTCATTATCAGTCTCTATAGGAATAGGGTCATTCTCTGTCTCTATAGGACTAGGGTCATCATCAGTCTCTATAGGACTAGGGTCATTATCAGTCACTATAGGACTAGGGTCATTATCAGTCTCTATAGGAATAGGGTCATTCTCTGTCTCTATAGGACTAGGGTCATTATCAGTCACTATAGGACTAGGGTCATTATCAGTCTCTATAGGAATAGGGTCATTCTCTGTCTCTATAGGACTAGGGTCATTATCAGTCTCTATAGGAATAGGGTCATTCTCTGTCTCTATAGGACTAGGGTCATCATCAGTCTCTATAGGACTAGGGTCATTATCATTCTCTATAGGACTAGGGTCATCATCAGTCTCTATAGGAATAGGGTCATTCTCTGTCTCTATAGGACTAGGGTCATTATCAGTCTCTATAGGAATAGGGTCATTCTCTGTCTCTATAGGACTAGGGTCATTATCAGTCTCTATAGGAATAGGGTCATTCTCTGTCTCTATAGGACTAGGGTCATTATCATTCTCAATAGGACTAGGGTCATTATCAGTCTCTATAGGAATAGGGTCATCATCAGTCTCTATAGGACTAGGGTCATTATCAGTCACGATAGGACTAGGGTCATTATCAGTCTCTATAGGAATAGGGTCATTATCATTCTCTATAGAACTAGGGTCATTATCAGTCGCTATAGGACTAGGGTCATCATCAGTCTCTATATGACTAGGGTCATTATCAGTCTCTATAGGAATAGGGTCATTCTCTGTCTCTATAGGACTAGGGTCATTATCAGTCTCTATAGGAATAGGGTCATTCTCTGTCTCTATAGGACTAGGGTCATCATCAGTCTCTATAGGACTAGGGTCATTATCATTCTCTATAGGACTAGGGTCATTATCAGTCACTATAGGACTAGGGTCATTATCAGTCACTATAGGACTAGGGTCATTATCAGTCTCTATAGGATTAGGGTCATTATCATTCTCTATAGGACTAGGGTCATCATCAGTCTCTATAGGAATAGGGTCATTCTCTGTCTCTATAGGACTAGGGTCATTATCAGTCTCTATAGGAATAGGGTCATTCTCTGTCTCTATAGGACTAGGGTCATTATCAGTCTCTATAGGAATAGGGTCATTCTCTGTCTCTAAAGGACTAGGGTCATCATCAGTCTCTATAGGACTAGGGTCATTATCAGTCGCTATAGGACTAGGGTCATCATCAGTCTCTATAGGAATAGGGTCATTCTCTGTCTCTATAGGATTAGGGTCATTATCAGTCCCCATAGGACTAGGGTCATTATCAGTCTCTATAGGACTAGGGTCATTATCAGTCTCTATAGGACTAGGGTCATTATCAGTCTCTATAGGACTAGGGTCATTATCAGTCGCTATAGGACTAGGGTCATTATCAGTCTCTATAGGACTAGGGTAATCATCAGTCTCTATAGGACTAGGGTCATTATCAGTCTCTATAGGAATAGGGTCATTCTCTGTCTCTATAGGACTAGGGTCATTATCAGTCTCTATAGGAATAGGGTCATTCTCTGTCTCTATAGGACTAGGGTCATCATCAGTCTCTATAGGACTAGGGTCATTATCAGTCACAATAAGACTAGGGTCATGATCAGTCGCTATAGGACTATGGTACATTGTCAGACTCTATAGGACTAGGGTCATTATCTATCTCCATAGGACTAGGGTCATTATCATTCTCTATAGGACTAGGGTCATTATCAGTCGCTATAGGACTAGGGTCATCATCAGTCTCTATAGGAATAGGGTCATTCTCTGTCTCTATAGGACTAGGGTCATCATCAGTCTCTATAGGACTAGGGACATCATCAGTCTCTATAGGAATAGGGTCATTATCAGTCACTATAGAACTAGGGTCATTATCAGTCTCTATAGGAATAGGGTCATTCTCTGTCTCTATAGGACAAGGGTCATCATCAGTCTCTATAGGACTAGGGACATTATCAGTCACTATAGGACTAGGGTCATTATCAGTCACTATAGGACTAGGGTCATTATCAGTCACTATAGGACTAGGGTCATTATCAGTCTCTATAGGACTAGGGCCATTGTCATTCTCTATAGGACTAGGGTCATCATCAGTCTCTATAGGAATAGGGTCATTCTCTGTCTCTATAGGACAAGGGTCATCATCAGTCTCTATAGGACTAGGGACATTATCAGTCACTATAGGACTAGGGTCATTATCAGTCACTATAGGACTAGGGTCATTATCACTCACTCTAGGACTAGGGTCATTATCAGTCTCTATAGGACTAGGGCCATTATCATTCTCTATAGGACTAGGGACATCATCAGTCTCTATAGGAATAGGGTCATTATCAGTCACTATAGAACTAGGGTCATTATCAGTCTCTATAGGAATAGGGTCATTCTCTGTCTCTATAGGACAAGGGTCATCATCAGTCTCTATAGGACTAGGGACATTATCAGTCACTATAGGACTAGGGTCATTATCAGTCACTATAGGACTAGGGTCATTATCAGTCACTATAGGACTAGGGTCATTATCAGTCTCTATAGGACTAGGGCCATTATCATTCTCTATAGGACTAGGGTCATCATCAGTCTCTATAGGAATAGGGTCATTCTCTGTCTCTATAGGACTAGGGTCATTCTCCGTCTCTATAGGAATAGGGTCATTCTCTGTCTCTATAGGACTAGGGTCATTATCAGTCTCTATAGGACTAGGGTCATTATCATTCTCAATAGGACTAGGGTCATTATCAGTCTCTATAGGAATAGGGTCATTCTCTGTCTCTATAGGACTAGGGTCATTATCAGTCTCTATAGGAATAGGGTCATTCTCTGTCTCTATAGGACTAGGGTCATTATCGGTCTCTATAGGAATAGGATCATTCTCTGTCTCTATAGGACTAGGGTCATTATCAGTCTCTATAGGACTAGGGTCATTCTCTGTCTCTATAGGACTAGGGTCATTATCAGTCTCCATAGGACTATGGTCATTATCATTCTCTATAGAACTAGGGTCATTATCAGTCGCTATAGGACTAGGGTCATCATCAGTCTCTATATGACTAGGGTCATTATCAGTCTCTATAGGAATAGGGTCATTCTCTGTCTCTATAGGACTAGGGTCATTATCAGTCTCCATAGGACTAGGGTCATTATCAGTCACGATAGGACTAGGGTCATTATCAGTCTCTATAGGAATAGGGTCATTCTCTGTCTCTATAGGACTAGGGTCATTATCAGTCTCCATAGGACTAGGGTCATTATCATTCTCTATAGAACTAGGGTCATTATCAGTCGCTATAGGACTAGGGTCATCATCAGTCTCTATATGACTAGGGTCATTATCAGTCTCTATAGGAATAGGGTCATTCTCTGTCTCTATAGGACTAGGGTCATTATCAGTCTCTATAGGACTAGGGTCATTATCATTCTCTATAAGACTAGGGTCATTATCAGTCGCATAGGACTAGGGTCATCATCAGTCTCTATATGACTAGGGGCATCATCAGTCTCTATAGGAATAGGGTCATTCTCTGTCTCTATAGGACTAGGTTCATTATCAGTCACTATAGAACTAGGGTCATTATCAGTCTCTATAGGAATAGGGTCATTCTCTGTCTCTATAGGACTAGGGTCATCATCAGTCTCAATAGGACTAGGGTCATTATCAGTCACTATAGGACTAGGGTCGTTATCAGTCTCTATAGGAATAGGGTCATTCTCTGTCTCTATAGGACTGGGGTCATTATCAGTCACTATAGGACTAGGGTCATTATCAGTCTCTATAGGAATAGGGTCATTCTCTGTCTCTATAGGACTGGGGTCATTATCAGTCTCTATAGGAATAGGGTCATTCTCTGTCTCTATAGGACTAGGGTCATCATCAGTCTCTATAGGACTAGGGTCATTATCATTCTCTATAGGACTAGGGTCATTATCAGTCACTATAGGACTAGGGTCATTATCAGTCACTATAGGACTAGGATCATTATCAGTCTCTATAGGACTAGGGTCATTATCATTCTCTATAGGACTAGGGTCATCATCAGTTTCTATAGCAATAGGGTCATTCTCTGTCTCTATAGGACTAGGGTCATTATCAGTCTCTATAGGAATAGGGTCATTCTCTGTCTCTATAGGACTAGGGTCATTATCAGTCTCTATAGGAATAGGGTCATTCTCTGTCTCTATAGAACTAGGGTCATCATCAGTCTCTATAGGACTAAGGCCATTATCAGTGTCTATAGGAATAGGGTCATTCTCTGTCTCTATAGGACTAGGGTCATTATCAGTCACTATAGGACTAGGGTCATTATCAGTCTCTATAGGAATAGGGTCATTCTCTGTCTCTATAGAACTAGGGTCATTATCAGTCTCTATAGGACTAAGGCCATTATCAGTCTCTATAGGAATAGGGTCATTCTCTGTCTCTATAGGACTAGGGTCATTATCAGTCTCTATAGTAATAGGGTCATTCTCTGTCTCTATAGAACTAGGGTCATCATCAGTCTCTATAGGACTAAGGCCATTATCAGTGTCTATAGGAATAGGGTCATTCTCTGTCTCTATAGGACTAGGGTCATTATCAGTCACTATAGGACTAGGGTCATTATCAGTCTCTATAGGAATAGGGTCATTCTCTGTCTCTATAGGACTAGGGTCATTATCAGTCTCTATAGGAATAGGGTCATTATCCGTCACTATAGGACTAGGGTCATCATCAGTCTCTATATGACTAGGGGCATCATCAGTCTCTATAGGAATAGGGTCATTATCTGTCTCTATAGGACTAGGGTCATTATCCGTCTCTATAGGAATAGGGTCATTCTCTGTCTCTATAGGACTAGGGTCATTATCATTCTCAATAGGACTTGAGTCATTATCAGTCACGATAGGACTAGGGTCATTATCAGTCTCTATAGGAATAGGGTCATTCTCTGTCTCTATAGGACTAGGGTCATTATCAGTCTCCATAGGACTAGGGTCATTATCATTCTCTATAGGACTAGGGTCATTATCAGTCGCTATAGGACTAGGGTCATCATCAGTCTCTATATGACTAGGGGCATCATCAGTCTCTATAGGAATAGGGTCATTCTCTGTCTCTATAGGACTAGGGTCATTATCAGTCACTATAGAAATAGGGTCATTATCAGTCTCTATAGGAATAGGGTCATTCTCTGTCTCTATAGGACTAGGGTCATCATCAGTCTCTATCGGACTAGGGTCATTATCAGTCACTATAGAACTAGGGTCATTATCAGTCTCTATAGGAATAGGGTCATTCTCTGTCTCTATAGGACTAGGGTCATTATCAGTCACTATAGGACTAGGGTCATTATCAGTCTCTATAGGAATAGGGTCATTCTCTGTCTCTATAGGACTAGGGTCGTTATCAGTCTCTATAGGAATAGGGTCATTCTCTGTCTCTATAGGACTAGGGTCATCATCAGTCTCTATAGGACTAGGGTCATTATCATTCTCTATAGGACTAGGGTCATTATCAGTCACTATAGGACTAGGGTCATTATCAGTCACTATAGGACTAGGGTCATTATCAGTCTCTATAGGACTAGGGTCATTATCATTCTCTATAGGACTAGGGTCATCATCAGTCTCTATAGGAATAGGGTCATTCTCTGTCTCTATAGGACTAGGGTCATTATCAGTGTCTATAGGAATAGGGTCATTCTCTGTCTCTATAGGACTAGGGTCATTATCAGTCTCTATAGGAATAGGGTCATTCTCTGTCTCTATAGGACTAGGGTCATTATCATTCTCAATAGGACTAGGGTCATTATCAGTCACGATAGGACTAGGGTCATTATCAGTCTCTATAGGAATAGGGTCATTATCATTCTCTATAGAACTAGGGTCATTATCAGTCGCTGTAGGACTAGGGTCATCATCAGTCTCTATATGACTAGGGTCATTATCAGTCTCTATAGGAATAGGGTCATTCTCTGTCTCTATAGGACTAGGGTCATTATCAGTCTCCATAGGACTAGGGTCATTATCAGTCTCTATAGGACTAGGGTCATTATCAGTCTCTATAGGACTAGGGTCATTATCAGTCTCTATAGGACTAGGGTCATTATCAGTCGCTCTAGGACTAGGGTCATTATCAGTCTCTATAGGACTAGGGTAATCATCAGTCTCTATAGGACTAGGGTCATTATCAGTCTCTATAGGAATAGGGTCATTCTCTGTCTCTATAGGACTAGGGTCATTATCAGTCTCTATAGGAATAGGGTCATTCTCTGTCTCTATAGGACTAGGGTCATCATCAGTCTCTATAGGACTAGGGTCATTATCAGTCGCAATAAGACTAGGGTCATGATCAGTCGCTATAGGACTATGGTACATTGTCAGACTCTATAGGACTAGGGTCATTATCTATCTCCATAGGACTAGGGTCATTATCATTCTCTATAGGACTAGGGTCATTATCAGTCGCTATAGGACTAGGGTCATCATCAGTCTCTATATGACTAGGGGCATCATCAGTCTCTATAGGAATAGGGTCATTCTCTGTCTCTATAGGACTAGGGTCATCATCAGTCTCTATAGGACTAGGGACATTATCAGTCACTATAGGACTAGGGTCATTATCAGTCACTATAGGAATAGGGTCATTCTCTGTCTCTATAGGACTAGGGTCATTATCAGTCTCTATAGGAATAGGGTCATTATCCGTCACTATAGGACTAGGGTCATCATCAGTCTCTATATGACTAGGGGCATCATCAGTCTCTATAGGAATAGGGTCATTATCTGTCTCTATAGGACTAGGGTCATTATCCGTCTCTATAGGAATAGGGTCATTCTCTGTCTCTATAGGACTAGGGTCATTATCATTCTCAATAGGACCAGAGTCATTATCAGTCACGATAGGACTAGGGTCATTATCAGTCTCTATAGGAATAGGGTCATTCTCTGTCTCTATAGGACTAGGGTCATTATCAGTCTCCATAGGACTAGGGTCATTATCATTCTCTATAGGACTAGGGTCATTATCAGTCGCTATAGGACTAGGGTCATCATCAGTCTATATATGACTAGGGGCATCATCAGTCTCTATAGGAATAGGGTCATTCTCTGTCTCTATAGGACTAGGGTCATTATCAGTCACTATAGAAATAGGGTCATTATCAGTCTCTATAGGAATAGGGTCATTCTCTGTCTCTATAGGACTAGGGTCATCATCAGTCTCTATCGGACTAGGGTCATTATCAGTCACCATAGGACTAGGGTCATTATCAGTCTCTATAGGAATAGGGTCATTCTCTGTCTCTATAGGACTAGGGTCATTATCAGTCACTATAGGACTAGGGTCATTATCAGTCTCTATAGGAATAGGGTCATACTCTGTCTCTATAGGACTAGGGTCATTATCAGTCTCTATAGGAATAGGGTCATTCTCTGTCTCTATAGGACTAGGGTCATCATCAGTCTCTATAGGACTAGGGTCATTATCATTCTCTATAGGACTAGGGTCATTATCAGTCACTATAGGACTAGGGTCATTATCAGTCACTATAGGACTAGGGTCATTATCAGTCTCTATAGGACTAGGGTCATTATCATTCTCTATAGGACTAGGGTCATCATCAGTCTCTATAGGAATAGGGTCATTCTCTGTCTCTATAGGACTAGGGTCATTATCAGTCTCTATAGGAATAGGGTCATTCTCTGTCTCTATAGGACTAGGGTCATTATCAGTCTCTATAGGAATAGGGTCATTCTCTGTCTCTATAGGACTAGGGTCATTATCATTCTCAATAGGACTAGG
This sequence comes from Arenicola marina, assembly GCA_964019135.1. NCBI lineage: Eukaryota > Metazoa > Annelida > Polychaeta > Arenicolidae > Arenicola > Arenicola marina. Next base: position 13,022,038 of record OZ025248.1, on the reverse strand, counting down.
GTCATTATCAGTCACGATATGACTAGGGTCATTATCAGTCTCTATAGGAATAGGGTCATTATCATTCTCTATAGAACTAGGGTCATTATCAGTCGCTGTAGGACTAGGGTCATCATCAGTCTCTATATGACTAGGGTCATTATCAGTCTCTATAGGAATAGGGTCATTCTCTGTCTCTATAGGACTAGGGTCATTATCAGTCTCCATAGGACTAGGGTCATTATCAGTCTCTATAGGACTAGGGTCATTATCAGTCTCTATAGGACTAGGGTCATTATCAGTCTCTATAGGACTAGGGTCATTATCAGTCGCTATAGGACTAGGGTCATTATCAGTCTCTATAGGACTAGGGTAATCATCAGTCTCTATAGGACTAGGGTCATTATCAGTCTCTATAGGAATAGGGTCATTCTCTGTCTCTATAGGACTAGGGTCATCATCAGTCTCTATAGGACTAGGGTCATTATCAGTCGCAATAAGACTAGGGTCATGATCAGTCGCTATAGGACTATGGTACATTGTCAGACTCTATAGGACTAGGGTCATTATCTATCTCCATAGGACTAGGGTCATTATCATTCTCTATAGGACTAGGGTCATTATCAGTCGCTATAGGACTAGGGTCATCATCAGTCTCTATATGACTAGGGGCATCATCAGTCTCTATAGGAATAGGGTCATTCTCTGTCTCTATAGGACTAGGGTCATCATCAGTCTCTATAGGACTAGGGACATTATCAGTCACTATAGGACTAGGGTCATTATCAGTCACTATAGGACTAGGGTCATTATCAGTCACTATAGGACTAGGGTCATTATCAGTCTCTATAGGACTATGGTCATTATCATTCTCTATAGGACTAGGGTCATCATCAGTCTCTATAGGAATAGGGTCATTCTCTGTCTCTATAGGACTAGGGTCATTATCCGTCTCTATAGGAATAGGGTCATTCTCTGTCTCTATAGGACTAGGGTCATTATCAGTCTCTATAGGACTAGGGTCATTATCATTCTCAATAGGACTAGGGTCATTATCAGTCGCTATAGGACTAGGGTCATCATCAGTCTCTATATGACTAGGGTCATTATCAATCTCTATAGGAATAGGGTCATTCTCTGTCTCTATAGGACTAGGGTCATTATCAGTCTCCATAGGACTAGGGTCATTATCAGTCACGATAGGACTAGGGTCATTATCAGTCTCTATAGGAATAGGGTCATTCTCTGTCTCTATAGGACTAGGGTCATTATCAGTCTCCATAGGACTAGGGTCATTATCATTCTCTATAGAACTAGGGTCATTATCAGTCGCTATAGGACTTGGGTCATCATCAGTCTCTATATGACTAGGGTCATTATCAGTCTCTATAGGAATAGGGTCATTCTCTGTCTCTATAGGACTAGGGTCATTATCAGTCTCCATAGGACTAGGGTCATTATCATTCTCTATAGGACTAGGGTCATTATCAGTCGCTATAGGACTAGGGTCATCATCAGTCTCTATATGACTAGGGGCATCATCAGTCTCTATAGTAATAGGGTCATTCTCTGTCTCTATAGGACTAGGGTCATTATCAGTCACTATAGAACTAGGGTCATTATCAGTCTCTATAGGAATCGGGTCATTATCAGTCTCTATATGACTAGGGTCAGTGTCCGCCTAAAGGACCAGGGTCATTAACAGTCTCTATAGGACTAGGGTCATTATCAGTCTCTATAGGACTAGGGTCATTATCAGTCGCTATAGGACTAGGGTCATTATCAGTCTCTATAGGACTAGGGTAATCATCAGTCTCTATAGGACTAGGGTCATTATCAGTCTCTATAGGAATAGGGTCATTCTCTGTCTCTATAGGACTAGGGTCATTATCAGTCTCTATAGGAATAGGGTCATTCTCTGTCTCTATAGGACTAGGGTCATCATCAGTCTCTATAGGACTAGGGTCATTATCAGTCGCAATAGGACTAGGGTCATGATCAGTCGCTATAGGACTATGGTACATTGTCAGACTCTATAGGACTAGGGTCATTATCTATCTCAGTAGACCTAGGGTCATTATCAGTCTCTATAGGACTCTGGTCATTATCAGTCTCTATAGGACTAGGGTAATTATCAGTCGCAATAGGACTAGGGTCATTATCAGTCTCTATAGGACTAGGGTCATTTATCAGTCTCTATAGAACTAGGGTCATCATCAGTTTCTATAGGACTAGGGTCATCATCAGTCTCTATAGGACTAGGGCCATTATCAGCCTCTATATGACTAGGGTCATTATCAGTCTATAGGACTAGGGTCATTATCAGTCTTTATAGGACTAGGGTCATTATCAGTCTCTATAGAACTAGGGTCATCATCAGTCTCCATAGGACTAGGGTCATTATCAGTCACGATAGGACTAGGGTCATTATCAGTCTCTATAGGAATAGGGTCATTCTCTGTCTCTATAGGACTAGGGTCATTATCAGTCTCTATAGGACTAGGGTCATTATCATTCTCTATAGAACTAGGGTCATTATCAGTCGCTATAGGACTAGGGTCATCATCAGTCTCTATATGACTAGGGTCATTATCAGTCTCTATAGGAATAGGGTCATTCTCTGTCTCTATAGGACTAGGGTCATTATCAGTCTCCATAGGACTAGGGTCATTATCATTCTCAATAGGACTAGGGTCATTATCAGTCGCTATAGGACTAGGGTCATCATCAGTCTCTATATGACTAGGGGCATCATCAGCCTCTATAGTAATAGGGTCATTCTCTGTCTCTATAGGACTAGGGTCATTATCAGTCACTATAGAACTAGGGTCATTATCAGTCTCTATAGGAATAGGGTCATTATCAGTCTCTATATGACTAGGGTCAGTGTCCGCCTAAAGGACCAGGGTCATTAACAGTCTCTATAGGACTAGGGTCATTATCAGTCTCTATAGGACTAGGGTCATTATCAGTCGCTATAGGACTAGGGTCATTATCAGTCTCTATAGGACTAGGGTAATCATCAGTCTCTATAGGACTAGGGTCATTATCAGTCTCTATAGGAATAGGGTCATTCTCTGTCTCTATAGGACTAGGGTCATTATCAGTCTCTATAGGAATAGGGTCATTCTCTGTCTCTATAGGACTAGGGTCATCATCAGTCTCTATAGGACTAGGGTCATTATCAGTCGCAATAGGACTAGGGTCATGATCAGTCGCTATAGGACTATGGTACATTGTCAGACTCTATAGGACTAGGGTCATTATCTATCTCTGTAGACCTAGGGTCATTATCAGTCTCTATAGGACTCTGGTCATTATCAGTCTCTATAGGACTAGGATAATTATCAGTCGCAATAGGACTAGGGTCATTATCAGTCTCTATAGGACTAGGGTCATTTATCAGTCTCTATAGAACTAGGGTCATGATCAGTTTCTATAGGACTAGGGTCATCATCAGTCTCTATAGGACTAGGGCCATTATCAGCCTCTATATGACTAGGGTCATTATCAGTCTATAGGACTAGGGTCATTATCAGTCTTTATATGACTAGGGTCATTATCAGTCTCTATAGAACTAGGGTCATCATCAGTTTCTATAGGACTAGGGTCATTATCAGTCTCTATAGAACTAGGGTCATCATCAGTTTCTATAGGACTAGGGTCATTATCAGTCTCTGAAGGACTAGGGTCATCATCAGTCTCTTTAGGACTAGGGTCATTATCAGTCTATATGACTAGAATCATTACCAGTTTCTATATGACTAGGGTCATTATCTGTCTCTAAGTTACTAGGGTCATTATCAGTCTCTATATGACTAGGGTCATTATCAGTCTCTATATGACTAGGGTCATTATCCGTCTAAAGGACTAGGGTCATTAACAGTCTCTATAGGACTAGGATCATTATCAGTCGCTATAGGACTAGGGTCATTATCAGTCTCCATAGGACTAGGGTCATCATCAGTCTCTATAGGACTAGGGTCATTATCAGTCACTATAGGACTAGGGTCATTATCAGTCGCTATAGGACTAGGGTCATCATCAGTCTCAATATGACTAGGGTCATTTTCTGTCTCTATAGGACTAGGATCATTCTCTGTCTCTATAGGACTAAGGTCATCATCAGACTCTATAGGACTAGGGTCATCATCAGTCTCTATATGACTAGGGTCATTATTAGTCGCAATAGGAATAGGATCATTATCTGTCTCTATAGAACTGTTCTCGTTAATTGTGTTAATATCATACTCTGTATATATGTTGTACTATGGGCCGAAGGCCAGCAGTACGAAATAAACCTTCAAGTTTATCTATAGAACTAGGGGCATCATCAGTCTCTATAGAACTAGAGTCATCATCAGTCTATATGACTGGGGTCATTGTCAGTCTCTATAGGACTAGGGTCATTATCAGTCTATGTGACTGGGGTCATTGTCAGTCTCTATATGACTAGGGTCATTCTCTGTCTATAGGACTAGGGTCATCATCAGTCTATGTGACTGGGGTCATTATCAGTCTCTATAGGACTAGGGTCATTATCAGTCTCTATAGGACTAGGGTCATTATCAGTCTATATGACTGGGGTCATTGTCAGTCTCTATAGGACTAGGGTCATTATCAGTCTATGTAACTGGGGTCATTGTCAGTCTCTATATGAAGGGTCATTCTCTGTCTATAGGACTAGGGTCATTATCAGTCTATGTGACTGGGGTCATTATCAGTTTATATATGACTAGGCTCATTATCAGTCTATATGACTGGGGTCATTGTCAGTCTCTATAGGACTAGGGTCATTATCAGTCTATGTGACTGGGGTCATTGTCAGTCTCTATATGACCAGGGTCATTCTCTGTCTATAGGACTAGGGTCATTATCAGTCTATGTGACTGGGGTCATTATCAGTCTCTATAGGATTAGGGTCATTATCAGTCTCTATAGGACTAGGGTCATTATCAGTGGCCATAGGACTAGGTTCATGATCAGTCGCTATAGGACTAGGGTCATTATCAGTCGCAATAGGACTAGGGTCATGATCAGTCGCTATACGACTAGGGACATTTATCAGTCTCTATAGGACTATGGTCATTATCAGTCTCTATAGGACTAGGGTCATTATCCGTCTATAGGACTGGGGTCAATATCAGTCGCAATAGGAATAGGGTCGTTATCAGTCTCTATAGGACTAGGGTCATTTATCAGTCTCCATAGGACTAGGGTCATTATCATTCTCTATAGGACTAGGGTCATTATCAGTCGCTATAGAACTAGGGTCAACATCAGTTTCTATAGGATTAGGGTCATCATCAGTCTCTATAGGACTAGGGCCATTATCAACCTCTATATGACTAGGATCATTATCAGTCTATAGGACAAGGGTCATTATCAGTCTCTATAGGACTAGGGTCATTATCAGTCTCTATAGAACTAGGGTCATCATCAGTTTCTATAGGACTAGGGTCATCATCAGTCTATATGACTAAGGTCATTACCATTTTCTATAGGACTAGGGTCATTATCTGTCTCTAAATTACTAGGGTCATTATCAGTCTCTATATGACTAGGGTCATTATCTGTCTCTATAGGAATAGGGTCATTCTCTGTCTCTATAGGACTAGGGTCATCATCAGTCTCTATAGGACTAGGGTCATTATCAGTCGCTATAGGGCTAGGGTCATTATAAGTCTCTATAGGACTAGGGTCATTATCATTCTCTATAGGACTAGGGTCATTATCAGTCTCTATAGGACTAGGATCATTATCAGTCTCTATAGGACCAGGGTCATTATCAGTCTCTATAGGACTAGAGTCATTATCAGTCTCTATAGGATTAGGGCCATTATCATTCTCTGTAGGAGTAGGGTCATTCTCTGTCTCTATAGGACTAGGGTCATCATCAGTTTCTATAGGACCAGGGTCATTATCAGTCACTATAGGACTAGGGTCATTATCAGTCTCTATAGGAATAGGTTCATTCTCTGTCTCTATAGGACTAGGGTCATCATCAGTCTCTATAGGACTAGGGTCATTATGATTCTCTATAGGACTAGGGTCATTATCAGTCACTATAGGACTAGGGTCATTATCAGTCTCTATAGGAATAGGGTCATTCTCTGTCTCTATAGGACTAGGGTCATCATCAGTCTCTATAGGACTAGGGTAATCATCAGTCTCTATAGGAATAGGGTCATTATCTGTCTCTATAGAGCTAGGGTCATCATCAGTCTCTATAGGACTAGAGTCATTATCAATCTCTATAGGAATAGGGTCATTCTCTGTCTCTATAGGACTAGGTTCATCATCAGTCTCTGTAGGACTAGGGTCATCATCAGTCTCTATAGGACTAGGGTCATCAGTCGCAATAGGAATAGGGTCATCATCAGTCTCTATAGGACTAGGGTCATTATCAGTCTCTATAGGAATAGGGTCATTCTCTGTCTCTATAGGACTAGGGTCATTATCAGTCTCTATAGGAATAGGGTCATTCTCTGTCTCTATAGGACTAGGGTCATCATCAGTCTCTATAGGACTAGGGTCATTATCAGTCTCTATAGGACTAGGGTCATTATCAGTCACTATAGGACTAGGGTCATTATCAGTCTCTATAGGAATAGGGTCATTCTCTGTCTCTATAGGACTAGGGTCATTATCAGTCACTATAGGACTAGGGTCATTATCAGTCTCTATAGGAATAGGGTCATTCTCTGTCTCTATAGGACTAGGGTCATTATCAGTCTCTATAGGAATAGGGTCATTCTCTGTCTCTATAGGACTAGGCTCATTATCAGTCTCTATAGGACTAGGGTCATTATCATTCTCAATAGGACTAGGGTCATTATCAGTCACTATAGGACTAGGGTCATTATCAGTCTCTATAGGAATAGGGTCATTCTCTGTCTCTATAGGACTAGGGTCATTATCAGTCTCCATAGGACTAGGGTCATTATCATTCTCTATAGGACTAGGGTCATTATCAGTCGCTATAGGACTAGGGTCATCATCAGTCTCTATATGACTAGGGTCATTATCAGTCGCTATAGGAATAGAGTCATTCTCTGTCTCTATAGGACTAGGGTCATTATCAGTCTCCATAGGACTAGGGTCATTATCATTCTCTATAGGACTAGGGTCATTATCAGTCTCCATAGGACTAGGGTCATTATCATTCTCTATAGGACTAGGGTCATTATCAGTCGCTATAGGACTAGGGTCATCATCAGTCTCCATATGACTAGGGGCATCATCAGTCTCTATAGGAATAGGGTCATTCTCTGTCTCTATAGGACTAGGGTCATTATCAGTCACTATAGGACTAGGGTCATAATCAGTCTCTATAGGAATAGGGTCATTCTCTGTCTCTATAGGACTAGGGTCATCATCAGTCTCTATAGTACGAGGGTCATTATCCGTCACTATAGGACTAGGGTCATTATCAGTCTCTATAGGAATAGAGTCATTCTCTGTCTCTATAGGACTAGGGTCATTATCAGTCACTATAGGACTAGGGTCATTATCAGTCTCTATAGGACTAGGGTCATTCTCGGTCTCTATAGTACTAGGGTCATTATTAGTCTCTATAGGACTAGGGTCATTATCATTTTCTATAGGACTAGGGTCATTATCAATCACTATAGGACTAGGGTCATTATCAGTCACTATAGGACTAGGGTCATTATCAGTCTCTATAGGACTAGGGTCATTATCATTCTCTATAGGACTAGGGTCATCATCAGTCTCTATAGGAATAGGGTCATTCTCTGTCTCTATAGGACTAGGGTCATTATCAGTCTCTATAGGAATAGGGTCATTCTCTGTCTCTATAGGACTAGGGCCATCATCAGTCTCTATAGGACTAGGGTCATTATCATTTTCTATAGGACTAGGGTCATTATCAATCACTATAGGACTAGGGTCATTATCAGTCACTATAGGACTAGGGTCATTATCAGTCTCTATAGGACTAGGGTCATTATCATTCTCTATAGGACTAGGGTCATCATCAGTCTCTATAGGAATAGGGTCATTCTCTGTCTCTATAGGACTAGGGTCATTATCAGTCTCTATAGGAATAGAGTCATTCTCTGTCTCTATAGGACTAGGGTCATTATCAGTCACTATAGGACTAGGGTCATTATCACTCTCTATAGGAATAGGGTCATTCTCTGTCTCTATAGGACTAGGGTCATTCTCTGTCTCTATAGGACTAGGGTCATTATCAGTATCTATAGGACTAGGGTCATTATCAGTCTCTATAGGAATAGGGTCATTCTCTGTCTCTATAGGACTAGGGTAATTTTCAGTCACTATAGGACTAGGGTCATTATCAGTCTCTATAGGAATAGAGTCATTCTCTGTCTCTATAGGACTAGGGTCATTATCAGTCACTATAGGACTAGGGTCATTATCAGTCTCTATAGGAATAGGGTCATTCTCTGTTTCTATAGGACTAGGGTCATTCTCTGTCTCTATAGGACTAGGGTCATTATCAGTATCTATAGGACTAGGGTCATTATCAGTCTCTATAGGAATAGAGTCATTCTCTGTCTCTATAGGACTAGGGTCATTATCAGTCACTATAGGACTAGGGTCATTATCAGTCTCTATAGGAATAGGGTCATTCTCTGTCTCTATAGGACTAGGGTCATCATCAGTCTCTATAGGACTGGGGTCATCATCAGTCTCTATAGGACTAGGGTCATTATCAGTCACTATAGGACTAGGGTCATTATCAGTCTCTATAGGAATAGGGTCATTCTCTGTCTCTATAGGACTAGGGTCATCATCAGTCTCTATAGGACTAGGGTCATTATCAGTCTCTATAGGACTAGGGTCATTATCAGTCTCTATAGGACTAGGGTCATTATCATTCTCTATAGGACTAGGGTCATCATCAGTCTCTATAGGACTAGGGTCATTATCAGTCTCTATAGGACTAGGGTCATTATCAGTCTCTATAGGACTAGGGTCATTATCAGTCTCTATAAGACTAGGGTCATTACCAGTCTCTATAGGATTAGGGTCATTATCATTCTCTATAGGAATAGGGTCATTCTCTGTCTCTATAGGACTAGGGTCATCATCAGTCTCTATAAGACTAGAGTCATTATCAGTCACTATAGGACTAGGGTCATTATCAGTCTCTATAGGAATAGGTTCATTCTCTGTCTCTATAGGACTAGGGTCATCATCAGTCTCTATAGGACTAGGGTCATTATCATTCTCTATAGGACTAGGGTCATTATCAGTCACTATAGGAATAGGGTCATTCTCTGTCTCTATAGGAATAGGGTCATTATCAGTCTCTATAGGACTAGGATCATTATCATTCTCTATAGGACTAGGGTCATCATCAGTCTCTATAGGAATAGGGTCATTCTCTGTCTCTATAGGACTAGGGTCATTATCAGTCTCTATAGGAATAGAGTCATTCTCTGTCTCTATAGGACTAGGGTCATTATCAGTCACTATAGGACTAGGGTCATTATCAGTCTCTATAGGAATAGGGTCATTCTCTGTCTCTATAGGACTAGGGTCATTCTCTGTCTCTATAGGACTAGGGTCATTATCAGTCTCTATAGGACTAGGGTCATTATCAGTCTCTATAGGAATAGGGTCATTCTCTGTCTCTATAGGACTAGGGTCATTATCAGTCTCTATAGGAATAGGGTCATTCTCTGTCTCTATAGGACTAGGGTCATTATCAGTCTCAGTAGGACTAGGGTCATTATCAGTCTCTATAGGAATAGGGTCATTTTCTGTCTCTATAGGACTAGGGTCATCATCAGTCTCTATAGGACTAGGGTCATCATCAGTCTCTATAGGACTAGGGTCATTATCAGTCACTATAGGACTAGGGTCATTATCAGTCTCTATAGGAATAGGGTCATTCTCTGTCTCTATAGGACTAGGGTCATCATCAGTCTCTATAGGACTAGGGTCATTATCAGTCTCTATAGGACTAGGGTCATTATCAGTCTCTATAGGACTAGGGTCATTATCATTCTCTATAGGACTAGGGTCATCATCAGTCTCTATAGGACTAGGGTCATTATCAGTCTCTATAGGACTAGGGTCATTATCAGTCTCTATAGGACTAGGGTCATTATCAGTCTCTATAAGACTAGGGTCATTACCAGTCTCTATAGGATTAGGGTCATTATCATTCTCTATAGGAATAGGGTCATTCTCTGTCTCTATAGGACTAGGGTCATCATCAGTCTCTATAAGACTAGAGTCATTATCAGTCACTATAGGACTAGGGTCATTATCAGTCTCTATAGGAATAGGTTCATTCTCTGTCTCTATAGGACTAGGGTCATCATCAGTCTCTATAGGACTAGGGTCATTATCATTCTCTATAGGACTAGGGTCATTATCAGTCACTATAGGAATAGGGTCATTCTCTGTCTCTATAGGAATAGGGTCATTATCAGTCTCTATAGGACTAGGATCATTATCATTCTCTATAGGACTAGGGTCATCATCAGTCTCTATAGGAATAGGGTCATTCTCTGTCTCTATAGGACTAGGGTCATTATCAGTCTCTATAGGAATAGAGTCATTCTCTGTCTCTATAGGACTAGGGTCATTATCAGTCACTATAGGACTAGGGTCATTATCAGTCTCTATAGGAATAGGGTCATTCTCTGTCTCTATAGGACTAGGGTCATTCTCTGTCTCTATAGGACTAGGGTCATTATCAGTCTCTATAGGACTAGGGTCATTATCAGTCTCTATAGGAATAGGGTCATTCTCTGTCTCTATAGGACTAGGGTCATTATCAGTCTCTATAGGAATAGGGTCATTCTCTGTCTCTATAGGACTAGGGTCATTATCAGTCTCAGTAGGACTAGGGTCATTATCAGTCTCTATAGGAATAGGGTCATTTTCTGTCTCTATAGGACTAGGGTCATCATCAGTCTCTATAGGACTAGGGTCATCATCAGTCTCTATAGGACTAGGGTCATTATCAGTCACTATAGGACTAGGGTCATTACCAGTCTCTATAGGAATAGGGTCATTCTCTGTCTCTATAGGACTAGAGTCATCATCAGTCTCTATAGGACTATTGTCATTATCAGTCTCTATAGGACTAGGGTCATTATCAGTCTCTATATGACTAGGGTCATTATCATTCTCTATAGGACTAGGGTCATCATCAGTCTCTATAGGACTAGGGTCATTATCAGTCTCTATAGGACTAGGGTCATTATCAGTCACTATAGGACTAGGGTCATTATCAGTCTTCATAGGACTAGGGTCATTATCAGTCTCTATAGGATTAGGGTCATTATCATTCTCTATAGGAATAGGGTCATTCTCTGTCTCTATAGGACTAGGGTCATCATCAGTCTCTATAGGACTAGGGTCATTATCAGTCACTGTAGGACTAGGGTCATTATCAGTCTCTATAGGAATAGGTTCATTCTCTGTCTCTATAGGACTAGGGTCATCATCAGTCTCTATATGACTAGGGTGATAATCAGTCTCTATAGGACTAGGGTCATTGTCAGTCTCTATAGGACTAGGGTCATTATCAGTCTCTATAGGACTAGGGTTATTATCAGTCGCTATAGGACTAGGGTCATTGTCAGTCTCTATAGGACTAGGGTCATTATCAGTCTCTATAGGATTAGGGTCATTATCAGTCTCTATAGGACTAGGGTCATTATCAGTCGCTATAGGACTAGGGTCATTATCAGTCGCTATATGACTAGGGTCATTATCAGTCTCTATAGGACTAGGGTCATTATCAGTCTTTATAGGACTAGGGTCATTATCAGTCTCTATAGGACTAGGGTCATTATCAGTCGCTATAGGACTAGGGTCATTGTCAGTCTCTATAGGACTAGGGTCATTATCAGTCTCTATAGGATTAGGGTCATTATCAGTCTCTATAGGACTAGGGTCATTATCAGTCGCTATAGGACTAGGGTCATTATCAGTCGCTATATGACTAGGGTCATTATCAGTCTCTATAGGACTAGGGTCATTATCAGTCTCTATAGGATTAGGGTCATTATCAGTCTCTATAGGACTAGGGTCATTATCAGTCGCTATAGGACTAGGGTCATTATCAGTCGCTATATGACTAGGGTCATTATCAGTCTCTATAGGACTAGGGTCATTATCAGTCTCTATAGGACTAGGGTCATTATCAGTCTCTATAGGATTAGGGTCATTATCATTCTCTATAGGAATAGGTTCATTCTCTGTCTCTATAGGACTAGGGTCATCATCAGTCTCTATAGGACTAGGGTCATCATCAGTCTCTATAGGACTAGGGTCATTATCACTCACTGTAGGACTAGGGTCATTCTCTGTCTCTATAGGACTAGGGTCATTATCATTCTCTATAGGACTAGGGTCATTCTCATTCTCTATAGGAATAGGGTCATTCTCTGTCTCCATAGGACTAGGGTCATCATCAGTCTCTATAGGAATAGGGTCATCATCAGTCTCTATAGGACTAGGGTCATTATCATTCTCTATAGGACTAGGGTCATTCTCTGTCTCTATAGGACTAGGGTCATCATCAGTCTCTATAGGACTAGGGTCATTATCAGTCACTGTAGGACTAGGGTCATTATCAGTCTCTATAGGAATAGGTTCATTCTCTGTCTCTATAGGACTAGGGTCATCATCAGTCTCTATATGACTAGGGTTATAATCAGTCTCTATAGGACTAGGGTCATTGTCAGTCTCTATAGGACTAGGGTCATTATCAGTCTCTATAGGACTAGGGTCATTATCAGTCGCTATAGGACTAGGGTCATTGTCAGTCTCTATAGGACTAGGGTCATTATCAGTCTCTATAGGATTAGGGTCATTATCAGTCTCTATAGGACTAGGGTCATTATCAGTCGCTATAGGACTAGGGTCATTATCAGTCGCTATATGACTAGGGTCATTATCAGTCTCTATAGGACTAGGGTCATTATCAGTCTCTATAGGACTAGGGTCATTATTAGTCGCTATAGGACTATGGTACATTGTCAGTCTCTATAGGACTAGGGTCATTATCAGTCTCTATAGGACTAGGGTCATTATCAGTCTCTATAGGATTAGGGTCATTATCAGTCTCTATAGGACTAGGGTCATCATCAGTCTCTATAGGACTAGGGTCATCATCAGTCTCTATAGGACTAGGGTCTTTATCATTCTCTATAGGACTAGGGTCATTCTCTGTCTCTATAGGACTAGGGTCATCATCAGTCTCTATAGGACTAGGGTCATTTTCAGTCACTGTAGGACTAGGGTCATTATCAGTCTCTATAGGAATAGGTTCATTCTCTGTCTCTATAGGACTAGGGTCATCATCAGTCTCTATATGACTAGGGTTATAATCAGTCTCTATAGGACTAGGGTCATTGTCAGTCTCTATAGGACTAGGGTCATTATCAGTCTCTATAGGACTAGGGTCATTATCAGTCGCTCTAGGACTAGGGTCATTGTCAGTCTCTATAGGACTAGGGTCATTATCAGTCTCTATAGGATTAGGGTCATTATCAGTCTCTATAGGACTAGGGTCATTATCAGTCGCTATAGGACTAGGGTCATTATCAGTCGCTATATGACTAGGGTCATTATCAGTCTCTATAGGACTAGGGTCATTATCAGTCTCTATAGGACTAGGGTCATTATCAGTCGCTATAGGACTAGGGTCACTGTCAGTCTCTATAGGACTAGGGTCATTATCAGTCTCTATAGGATTAGGGTCATTATCAGTCTCTATAGGACTAGGGTCATTATCAGTCGCTATAGGACTAGGGTCATTATCAGTCGCTATAGGACTAGGGTCATTATCAGTCTCTATAGGACTAGGGTCATTATCAGTCGCTATAGGACTAGGGTCATTACCAGTCGCTATATGACTAGGGTCATTATCAGTCTCTATAGGACTAGGGTCATTATCAGTCTCTATAGGACTAGGGTCATTATCAGTCGCTATAGGACTAGGGTGATTATCAGTCGCTATAGGACTAGGGTCATTATCAGTCGCTATATGACTAGGGTCATTATCAGTCTCTATAGGACTAGGGTCATTATCAGTCTCTATAGGACTAGGGTCATTATCAGTCGCTATAGGACTAGGGTCATTATCAGTCGCTATAGGACTAGGGTCATTATCAGTCGCTATAGGACTAGGGTCATTATCAGTTGCCATAGGACTAGGGTCATTATCAGTCGCCATAGGACTAGGGTCATCATCAGTCTCTATAGGACTAGGGTCATCATCAGTCTCTATAGGACTAGGGTCATTATCATTCTCTATAGGACTAGGGTCATTCTCTGTCTCTATAGGACTAGGGTCATCATCAGTCTCTATAGGACTAGGGTCATTTTCAGTCACTGTAGGACTAGGGTCATTATCAGTCTCTATAGGAATAGGTTCATTCTCTGTCTCTATAGGACTAGGGTCATCATCAGTCTCTATATGACTAGGGTTATAATCAGTCTCTATAGGACTAGGGTCATTGTCAGTCTCTATAGGACTAGGGTCATTATCAGTCTCTATAGGACTAGGGTCATTATCAGTCGCTATAGGACTAGGGTCATTGTCAGTCTCTATAGGACTAGGGTCATTATCAGTCTCTATAGGATTAGGGTCATTATCAGTCTCTATAGGACTAGGGTCATTATCAGTCGCTATAGGACTAGAGTCATTATCAGTCGCTATATGACTAGGGTCATTATCAGTCTCTATAGGACTAGGGTCATTATCAGTCTCTATAGGACTAGGGTCATTATCAGTCGCTATAGGACTAGGGTCACTGTCAGTCTCTATAGGACTAGGGTCATTATCAGTCTCTATAGGATTAGGGTCATTATCAGTCTCTATAGGACTAGGGTCATTATCAGTCGCTATAGGACTAGGGTCATTATCAGTCGCTATAGGACTAGGGTCATTATCAGTCTCTATAGGACTAGGGTCATTATCAGTCGCTATAGGACTAGGGTCATTACCAGTCGCTATATGACTAGGGTCATTATCAGTCTCTATAGGACTAGGGTCATTATCAGTCTCTATAGGACTAGGGTCATTATCAGTCGCTATAGGACTAGGGTGATTATCAGTCGCTATAGGACTAGGGTCATTATCAGTCGCTATATGACTAGGGTCATTATCAGTCTCTATAGGACTAGGGTCATTATCAGTCTCTATAGGACTAGGGTCATTATCAGTCGCTATAGGACTAGGGTCATTATCAGTCGCTATAGGACTAGGGTCATTATCAGTCGCTATAGGACTAGGGTCATTATCAGTCGCCATAGGACTAGGGTCATTATCAGTCTCTATAGGACTAGGGTCATTATCAGTCGCTATAGGACTAGGGTCATTATCAGTCGCTATATGACTAGGGTCATTATCAGTCTCTATAGGACTAGGGTCATTATCAGTCTCTATAGGACTAGGGTCATTATCAGTCGCTATAGGACTAGGGTCACTGTCAGTCTCTATAGGACTAGGGTCATTATCAGTCTCTATAGGATTAGGGTCATTATCAGTCTCTATAGGACTAGGGTCATTATCAGTCGCTATAGGACTAGGGTCATTATCAGTCGCTATAGGACTAGGGTCATTATCAGTCTCTATAGGACTAGGGTCATTATCAGTCGCTATAGGACTAGGGTCATTACCAGTCGCTATATGACTAGGGTCATTATCAGTCTCTATAGGACTAGGGTCATTATCAGTCTCTATAGGACTAGGGTCATTATCAGTCGCTATAGGACTAGGGTGATTATCAGTCGCTATAGGACTAGGGTCATTATCAGTCGCTATATGACTAGGGTCATTATCAGTCTCTATAGGACTAGGGTCATTATCAGTCTCTATAGGACTAGGGTCATTATCAGTCGCTATAGGACTAGGGTCATTATCAGTCGCTATAGGACTAGGGTCATTATCAGTCGCTATAGGACTAGGGTCATTATCAGTCGCCATAGGACTAGGGTCATTATCAGTCGCCATAGGACTAGGGTCATCATCAGTCTCTATAGGACTAGGGTCATTATCAGTCTCTATAGGACTATGGTCATTATCAGTCTCTATAGGACTGGGGTCATTATCAGTCGCTATAGGACTAGGGTCATTTTCAGCGTTCGTATCGTTTTGAACAGAACGGGCCGTCTTCATAGGGTACCTGACTTAGTACTACGCAAATCTAGCTGATGCGAAATTTTGGATCCGTTTTTCAAGAACAATAACAGAAAAAGTACCACTCACCAAATGCATTTTTACCGTGATGAAAGTGTCAAAAGTTAAGTCGACAAAATGTGATTCTAAATACTACCACTAGGAGCGCGAGAGATTGTGACGGGAAAGCATACGCCAGGGCCGGTCTGCATATGTATACACATGCATAAACCATTTACGCACGAAAGGTGCGTTTCCGTCTTAGTCTCGTTAGTATGGTGTACATCATAGAAAAACGATGTTAAATGTAATTATGGCACCTACGTTAATAATTCCGCAAAATCTCAAGGTGAATATTTGTCTATTTTGGACCGGGTAATCGTCCGACAAATGTCTGACTTAGCTAAGTAGATTTGCATGGCACTACGTATGGTGTATTACCCTTATTGCCCAGACCCTGATCTATGTAATTCACCTATAACGCTGTGGTTTTATTCCAGTTTTATCCCTGGTATATCCCGTCGTACTTTCAGTTATAATAGGAGCAACAACCTGGGGATGATATGTGCAAAGATTGGTGTGACAACATACAAGATATACAAATCTTACTGTTATTTAACGTCTGATAATGCTTTACATGAGCTTTCCGTTTTAACTGTTTTTCGTCGACGAGAGAGCTACTTCTTTTTCCGCCAGGACTTTAAATAGTACGCATGCGACAACTCCATGTCCACGTTAGCTGACAAGGAAACCGTGCATTCCCATTCGTCAAGGCCGTGGCAATATCCAAGTTAGCAACGTGCTTGATTCGGTCATGTTGTTCATCTGGGGAAATTTAATGGTTTTGTTCTATGGGTTCCATAACGGTTATCTACTTCCATAGATGACAATATTTTGCACCGGAGATACTAACGATGACGTCAATGTTGTCAGGGTAAGATTTATACGGTCATCATACGGACCAAAGGGACTCGCATTTCGCACTCGCCCGGGACAAAATCACGTGGAGCCGATGTGTATATGGCACACTATGTCCAACCATTGACCTTGAGAGGACATGACCTCATCTGGCTGTGAGAATATTTCCACAGTATGTACGGCGAGTGCTCCGGACAGCGGACGGCCAGTTTGCCGAGGGAGATTATGAGCACTTAGTACACTTGGCGCCAGGGGTCCTGTCCCCTGATTGTACACACAACATCCCCGTGTTGCCTTTCACAGCTGAACCTAGCCGCTCCAAGCATTGCGAGGCCCCTGAGACCGTTGCGACGGCTGCGACTGGGAATTTGTGGTGCACTAGTTTTGTTTACCAAACAAAGGACTTTCGGGTTCTAGTTCCGCACTAATGGAATAAGCACTCGGCGGGTTTGTGGGGTGGCTGTCTGGCTGATTGCATCAGTCGGCAGGCGGAGCCACTATGGCGAGTTTGTGGGGTGGCTGTCTGGCTGATTGCATCAGTGGGCAGGGGGAGTCATTATGGCGAGTTTGTGGGGTGGCTGTCTGGCTGATTGCATCAGTCTCAGTCGGCAGGGGGAGCCACTGTGGCGAGTCTGTGTGGTGGCTGTTTGGCTGGTTGAACCAGTCTTAGTCGGCAGGGGGGGCCACTGTGGCGAGTTTGTGGGGTGGCTGTTTGGATGATTGTATCAGTCTCAGTCGGCAGGGAGAGCCACTGGCGAGTTTGTGGGGTGGCTGTCTGGCTGATTGCATCAGTCGGCAGGGAGAGCCACTGGCGAGTTTGTGGGGTGGCTGTCTGGCTGATTGCATCAGTCGGCAGGGGGAGCCAGTGGCGAGTTTGTGGGGTGGCTGTCTGGCTAATTGCATCAGTCGGCAGGGGGAGCCACAGTGGCGAGTCTGTGGGGTGGATGTCTGGCTGATTGCATCATTCGGCAGGGGGAGCCACAGTGGCGAGCTTGTGGGGTGGCTGTCTGGCTAATTGCATCAGTCGGCAGGGGGAGCCACAGTGGCGAGTCTGTGGGGTGGATGTCTGGCTGATTGCATCATTCGGCAGGGGGAGCCACAGTGGCGAGCTTGTGGGGTGGCTGTCTGGCTGATTGCATCAGTCGGCAGGGGGAGCCACTGTGGCGAGTTTGTGGGGTGGCTGTCTGGCTGATTGCATCTGTCCTTATGGCGAGTTTTTCTGGTTGTTTTGTCTATACAAATGGGACATGGAAGTGTACAAAGAGGACACCAGGAGGGCATCGTGTTGATAGGGATTGCGAGAGAAGAAACACGTGGGTGCGAGATAGCGAGAGAGGCGGAGAGTAAGTAAAAGTAGTGTAAGATAACAAAAAGTATAGAGCAAGTTTCCAAGAGTGTTGATAGCGGCGAACACACGCGAGGACACGACGAGAGGATCCGACACGGAGACACACCGGAAGGATCCCGGTCATGTAGCGTCATCAATGTTAAACTATCATTCGGTTTACCTACCGTCCAGTTACACGCTAAACTGGTTGGCTCACTTCTATATACACCTCACACACTCTCTCTCTCCCCCCCCCCCTCTCTTCATCTTTATCAATATATATATATATATATATATATATATATATATATATATATATATATATATAACTCGGCGCAATCAACTTGCCTCTGTCTCTGTCTCTGACGCACGCAGTCGGACAATATTGCGGAAGCGTCAACAGCCACTTTAAAGCTGTGGCGCAGCATATTTGCATAATGTCCCTGAGGAGGTCGCTCGATGAGCACGGGGCTGTGGCTGTGATGGCGGCCTTAACATGTGTTCACTGCCTAGTCCTGCACGGGGCTGTGGCTGTGATGGCGGCCTTAACAGGTGTTCACTACCTAGTCCTGCACGGGGCTGTGGCTGTGATGGCGGCCTTAACATGTGTTCACCGCCTAGTCCTGCACGGGGCTGTGGCTGTGATCGCGGCCTTAACAGGTGTTCACTGCTTAGTCCTGCACGGGGCTGTGGCTGGGATGGGGGCCTTAACATGTGTTCACTGCCTAGTCCTGCACGGGGCTGTGGCTGTGATCGCGGCCTTAACATGTGTTCACAGCCTAGTCCTGCACGGGGCTGTGGCTGTGATCGCGGCCTTAACATGTGTTAACTGCCTAGTCCGGCACGGGGCTGTGGCTGTGATCGCGGCCTTAACATGTGTTCACTGCCTAGTCCTGCACGGGGCTGTGGCTGTGATCGCGGCCTTAACATGTGTTCACAGCCTAGTCCCGCACGGGGCTGTGGCTGTGATCGCGGCCTTAACATGTGTTCACTGCCTAGTCCCGCACGGGGCTGTGGCTGTGATGGCGGCCTTAACATGTGTTCACTGCCTAGTCCTGCACGGGGCTGTGGCTGTGATGGCGGCCTTAACATGTGTTCACTGCCTAGTCCTGCACGGGGCTGTGGCTGTGATCGCGGCCTTAACATGTGTTCACTGCCTAGTCCTGCACGGGGCTGTGGCTGTGATGGCGGCCTTAACATGTGTTCACTGCCTAGTCCTGCACGGGGCTGTGGCTGTGATCGCGGCCTTAACATGTGTTCACTGCCTAGTCCTGCACGGGGCTGTGGCTGTGATCGCGGCCTTTAACATGTGTTCACTGCCTAGTCCTGCACGGGGCTGTGGCTGTGATCGCGGCCTTAACATGTGTTCACAGCCTAGTCCCGCACGGGGCTGTGGCTGTGATCGCGGCCTTAACATGTGTTCACTGCCTAGTCCCGCACGGGGCTGTGGCTGTGATGGCGGCCTTAACATGTGTTCACTGCCTAGTCCTGCACGGGGCTGTGGCTGTGATCGCGGCCTTTAAATGTGTTCACTGCCTAGTCCTGCACACCGTGGACGTTTGTCACGTCCTACAGGTGGCAGTGGCAGTCAACATGCGTGTAAATCCATCTGACTTGACGTGAAGTAATCTTATCGGATTCTACTTGACACAGTAAATCGCTGATATTAGTGCCTTTACCAGGAACATTTGAGTGAGTGATACCATGACAATTCGATGGTGGCATTCACTCGAATTAATTTATTTAGATGCAGTTTACATTGTCATTTGTGAGGTATGTATCCCAATATATTATTAAATAATGTATACTGATATATGCTAACAAAAACTAGAAGATATGTATAATTATTCACCACATAATGCCAGGTAAACGAAAAGACGAACAGATCGATTTGAAGGATTTTATTTTCTCTATTCAAACGGTATCAAATGCAACAACATGGGATGTTGGAACGGGAATATATACAACTCCATAATATACCGTAACGTCACTAAGGTGGTGGTGGTGAAGTTCAACAGAAATGACGAAGACTTCGGTGATAAAAAGCCACAGATTCACTGCATTATAGCTGCGAATAAAAATGGGAATAAAATGACGTAAAATGAAGTAAGAAGCACCAACTAAATTTCGCATTTTAGTCGGGAATAAATCGCCACTGCAAACAAACGCCGGTTCGTCCTTTCTGTTCAATGTGGAAGACTACATGGTTTAACAATGGCGGATGACTCGGTGGGTGTTAACTTTGTCGTTGGGCGACTTGAACACAAAGCCAATGTCGCAATTCGTGTTGCAAAAACGACAAGTCTTCGTATACTATATTATTACTCGTATTACACTCAGAAAGCTCTAAAGAAGAAAAATACACGGGGGAAATCATTTCGTTTCGAAACACATTCGTCACTAACCACCACCATTCTTCATATCCCATGTGACATCATCAAGAGACGTAATGTATTTTGCTTCAGCAAGGCAGACTTTCACCAAACCACCATGCAAGTTTGTACTCGTCACTGGCATCGAAGCTAAAGCTGGACTCTTACGACGAAGGACCCTGCAGCGTTCGTATTACAAGTCATGACACGCATACTCCTAAGACAAAATGACCAATTAACTGCATGATATTAATCAGTGAAAGATTGTAGCATGAAGGTAAAGGTAACAGGACTTCAACAAAGACTATACGATAGTGTCATGGGACTTCAACGAAGATTATGGTAAAAGGTCACAAGATCTGGAAAATGCTTATTAACGAACCACGCAAGTGTCTTAAAGAGAGAAGTAAAATAGTTAAACGGTCAACTTGTGCATGCGTAACCAACAGCTTAACCATCACTGCAGCATTCTAGCAGTGGTTTGTTTTGCATAGAATTCCGTCTGTAAGTAGTTAATCAAACAGCAGACGTATATACCGTAAGTGAGCAATTTATGTATAGAAAGATTGGACTCGAAAGTAAGACCATAACAATAACCAGAAGACAAGAAACAACAAGAGCATTAATTATAGAACTTATGTTGCCCGGTGCTTTGCAGACAACAACACTAACTGCATACATAGTACCTTAACACCTCAACACGCATCACTAGTAGGGCTGTAAGAGCGGAGATGCAAAGACGAATGCTCCATAAAAGCCGTTACGAGACTAGAAGACTGATTGTTTTCAAATTGCCATCAAACGTAGATATAGTAGCAATCAAGAATAAGTCGGATTATAAATATTTCTTCTAAACTTTAACTCTAATGTTATTCGACATTTGACATGTTTTTCCTTGTCAAATATATTTATGAGTGTTATATATTAAAATGTCATAAAGATGATAATGAAAGGTTTAATTAACGTTTCATTATAATTAACACGCGATATATGAGGAAATATTTGGGAGCCCCAAACAATTTATGAACGAATCCAGAAATATCAAACACGAAGAAAATTATCTCTATCTGTTATGAAAAGAAAGCAATGATATTTCGAAGTCGTAAACTACACAAAGACACGTGAGGTATTTATTTACGTGCTGTTGTATGCAATGTAACGATATGTTAACGGACAATTCTATTGACACTATATTTGAATTGCACGAGAAGTTAACGCTCATATACGAGAAAAGGAGAAACCTAACACTGACGTGTGCTGCAGATAAAAGCACGATAGTAATATTTGTCTGCACGTGTTTTTCTTCAACAACGTTGTCACACTATTTGTACTTTACATTTCATTCACCGTTCTATATGAAGAATCGACATTACTGCTTTCACGCAAGTTCCCAAACATTCGCAATCATTAACGGTAGGCAGCACACGATGAGGATACGAGAGTTGTTGACACCGTGGGATCAGCCACCCGAGAGCGGGTGGCCAGGGATATTGGACGATCCCAATCTTTACCACGTGACACACCAAGTCTACCCTGTTAAAAAGCCATTGGTTGAGTCGGTTGTCATACTTGTTGACGACCACACGAGACATTCCCAGCACAGGAAACGCCTTTGAGCACAGGCGAAATAGATTTGTTTCACCCACCGAGGGAAGAGGGCGCGACAAGCGGGGGTCGATGACACGCCAGCCCTTCCCCCTGGGCCGTCAATTCACATTTAGCCATATTGATCAGTCAACGCAGAGCAAAATAGAAGAGAGGTCTCTGACTTACAAACCTCTCCGCGGCTCTGTCACTTCGTAAACACTATCACACTGGGCGCGTACTGTAGGCCAGAACAACCGAGTATACGACCGATTGAACTTCATTCGTAATTATCGAAGATGCCTCTTCGGCATACACTAAAACAATTGATCTATGTCACTGTCAACAACGCGAATTAATAATATGATTATGCTGTCAATAACTTCTTGAACAAGTAATGCCTCGTCAACACTATTCAGGCCACGAGAAATGAAGGACATATAATAACAGTACACACAGTGACATACTGAGGACACGGGAGGGCGCGGCACTGACACTGACACTGACAGAGGCGCACGGTAAAGCTCATAGCAAACACTCAACACCACTAGGTGCCGCTTTCATCGTCGGCCGTTTCATTAAAGGGATTGCATCTAATACGTAGAACACTTTAACTAGCTAGGCCTTATCGACCAGAGAGCAAGGCAACACAGATACATAGGGCCGCATGCGAGCCTCGGGAATTTTACCCAAATACTCCACGGGGTAAGGGCTTCCGGTTATGTCTGGTCTGTAAAGCAATCTTGATCGCTGGCGGTTGTATAATTGTCTGGATACAGGCACACGATTGGCGTCCCAAAGCTCCTTTCTTTACTGTTTGCCTCAATGGATGCGTAATTGATTTATAATTAAGTCTTCTCCAGTAACGTTTCAGTACTTCTCACATGACCAACGCACTCAATTGCAGAAACACGTCTGAATAATCGTTAACGGGGGAGGGCCATGTGCACCATTAAGGTGACTAATAGGCTGACAGGTTATGACATGCTCCAGTGGAGCACTGTAAACCATCTGTCATTTCAGAAAAGTGTATGCTAATCTCGTGGTGCGGCTGTCGGTAGCCGCAGTGGCAGCCATGTTGCGCACCCCCGTGGAGGGGTGTGGACATGCTCTTCAGAAGATAACACGGCGCATAACACGGCCGTACTGTCTGGAGGAACGCCCACGCGCTCGTTAGCCTATGCTGAGACCACCGAGGGCACAGGACTATGCCAAGAGATATGACTGGGTTATGTCCTCTTACATAGACGTGTCCACAATATGAGAACATTTTAACCTCCTGTAGAAGTTACCTAGCCGGTCTATATGAGAAAATAACGACAATATCTCCACGTTTGTAGCACATTCGATGCTGTTACTACTAGAAGGCTGCCGTGGCGCTTGTTGTGCAAACAATCCCGTTGGCGACTTCGAAGAGTAAAGACCGTACCATGCAACACTTAAACATAGAAGAAATCCGCCACAATCTCTACAAATCGGCGCGAATCGGTCATTTCTACTGGAGCATTAGGTCCGTCTTAACGCGTACGCGAGGTGAAGAACCGAAACCGAAGGCAGTAATTTAGAGTTCTATTATCTAAATAGGAGGAAGAAGCAATTTAAATAGAGAGGGCAGCAAGCGCATGAAATATAAGCCTTAATTTTACCGTAACACTATTGGGAGAAGAGAGGAAACTCTTACTGGATTACGGACAGAGAAATGTTGCATCCACTTAGGCAGACAGCAATCTGAAGCCTTACCGAGAATCGTGGACCCCTAGCCAGGTCCCTGTACACAATACACCACTAAGACAGACAAACCGAGCAGCTGGGCTCGTGGGTACCCATAATACCCGGGCCCAGGGCCTCGGCGAGGAACCAATGGGCTTTGGTCGGCTTCCCCCTTAAAGCTTTCGGGTGACACGCGCTTCCCCCGCCCCTCCTGCCACCCTCCCAAAGGACAGCCGTCCGCCCATGAAGAATGGCGACTAGAGGATGAGTGGCAGTGGCGGGGAGAGGGGGGGGGGGGCGGCGGGGTGGTAAGTAGGATGGAGGCTTGGGGGTGGGGGGAGGAGGCGGTACCAAGCTGAGCAAGCTCATATGAGAGCCGTTTGGAAAACAAACAGAAGCCTTCCGCATGGCGTCCCGGCGGATGTGGTCCCCGTGGTTGTGGCCCCCGTGGCCTTACGCATGCAGCCCCATCGCTCCAGTTTGAACACCAAGGCACACAAGACCAAGGCTCGGACGCGTGGCCCCAGTCGGGGCGTGGTCGTGGAGGTATAGGATACATATATATATATTACCTGTAGTGTTATGACGAAGGTTACCTGCGTTTTATCTCTCAATCAATTATTCCGCCACGTTGAGCACGAGGGAATGATATTTCCAAGGGAGGCCAAAAGAAGCTGCCCTGCCCACCACTCGGCCTCGCGTGACATCGTGCTCCAATTAGTGACGCCTAGGCACCGTGAGGAACGTATGTTCCAATTGAACTCCCATTAATCATTCCAACAACAGTTTTCGGAGGGAATCTCCGAATGACTATAATCAATTATTTTTCATTGATTTTGCAAAGACAGGTAAGTTATTAAAACCTCCATCCTTACCCATCTTAATCTAAACTAACGATGTTTTGAGTGAGACTTGAGGCCTTTTATCGACCACTCACCATGCAACATCACGACCGAGCAGAGATTGGTTACCAATCACTCCACTAGACAGATCCTTACACATCTAAAAGAGACAACACTCGTCTTGGTACTGAGGATGGAATCCCAGGCGTAACTAGGCTACTCGCACAAACAGATCTGTCAAATCAGACGCTATACCGCCATTCAAGTCGCCCATTCAGCTCAGTTCATGATGAAATAAATAGAGATGACCACATCACTGGTCTATGGGGTCTACATACATCAAGAACAACAGTAAGGGCTATAGGAGAAGAAAGAATTGAGAGAGTAGAGAAAAGGAAATACCTAATACATATACTTATACGTATATCATACTTATCCTGATTCTTTCCGTCGATATACAACTGTCACATCATATATCAACATCATGCCCAATTAACGGCGAAAGATTTGGCTCCGAATGTGACCATATTGATTAAATTAATACAATATCAAACACAAATTCTGCAGATTTAATTGGCTTCATGCCACGTCGCTGGCTGTGGTATTGCTTAAAGAAACTGCATAACTAAAATGGATATTGTAAGAACACCACGGATTGGTTGAGCGCGCAAATTGTCTGTCACCATGAATGCGCATGCGCAACACACATGGACACAGATATAGAGAAGCCTGGACTTGCTTGGCCCAAGTTCTCGGCCTCTGCAGATAGACCATAGTCATGAGCAACATGTGAGTGATGCGGCACGCGTTCTACTTGAGACATGCATAGTTAGGAATCGCATACAAGTATGAATCCTTTTCACTACTTTGTCGTATCGTTATCCAGTATTATAGTTATTACTAGGATGATACGGAACAAACAACCCCGCTAATAAACAGAAGGAATGATGATTAAAGTTAAGATCAACAGTGAGCGAATATTCTAATATGCTAGAGAATCGTCAACAATTTCCCTTGCAATTGCCCCAGTTTGAGTTTAAAGTCTTGACCGTGTTGCCCTCGAAAGTCACCCAGCCTCGGTCGTTCTGACCGGGCATCTTAACACGCGACTGGGTGAAGTCCATTTCTTCACAAGTCGCACAAAAACACTCCAATTACGAATTGAGCTTCAGCAGAAATGAGGCAGATATGCGCCGATGCAAATGGGACCCTTTGCTGTGTGTACGTTTCAATTAAGGTACATGTCTTTGATTTGTTTGGTCAAAGTACCTGGCCGGGAGTCCTGCACCTCTTTTGGCTACAGAACACCGCGAAGATACGCACATTAGTGCAAACAGAGCCACACCAGGGAATCGTAGCGCGCCAGCCACCAACCGCCGCTATCGGGACGGTCAGGTGGCCGTGACGTCACTAGATCACGTGGCATGACTCAGGCACTTATATACCCTCTTCCGCTCTCGTGCCTGTAAAAGTTATTGAAATTTGCTACTACCACAGGGACCGGTAGAGCGATGGTGAGGACTCCAGCAATTACACACAGCGCACCCACCAATTTGCCCCACACTCCCACGGGAGTAACGTCACCATACCCCACCGTCGTCATGGTAACGATGGCCCACCAGAAGGCGCCGGGGATGGAGGTGAGTTGAGAGTCCTTCTCACCCGCTTCAGCGTAGTAGGCCGCCGCCGAGAAAATCACCATGGCAACAACGAGGAAGAAGAAGAACATACCCAGTTCGCGCATGCTCGTTTTGATTGTCAGGCCGAGGATGCGTAATCCTTGAGAATGTTTGGAAAGCTTGAAAATACGGAAGACTCTCAGCACGCGGATGAATATGAAGGAGCCGCTTTTCTTGCCGGTGTCGCACTTGCCGACCGTCGACACTGTGATTATGGTGATAAAGTACGGCAGGATCGCCAAAACGTCGAAGATATTCATGATGTTTTTGCAGAAAGCGAACTTGGAGGGACAGGAGATCAGTCTGAGTATGAATTCGATAGAAAACCACGTCACACAGATCGACTCGATGATGAAGAAGACGTCCTGATAGTTGGGCTTCAGCCCATACGTCTCTCCATCGTCCGTCGTTCTATTGACGCAGCTCTCACGTTCGAAGGCCGGTAACGTCTCAAGACAAAAGTTGATGATCGAGATCAGAATACACGTCACAGATATAATGGCAAACACTTTGGACGCCTTGGAGCTATCGGGCTCCTCGCAGAAGCACCACATTTTGCGCTGCCATTCAGCTTTTGGCATTTCTTTGACAGTTTCCATCAGGAAGCCCTCTTTTTCTTTGTACTCCCGAATCGTATCCTCGTTGATCTGGTAAAACTGCAGCTCCTCCAGAAAGATGTCTTCCGGAACTTCGATGGGTCGCCGCAGCCGACCGCCGCTCTGGTAGTAATACAACACGGCCTGAAACGACGGCCGATGACGGTCAATGAAGAATTCATTGCGGCGGCTATCCCAGAATACTCGGCGCTTCATCGCGTCGCCTAGCAACGTCTCTGGGAATCGATTGAGTGTGCGCAGTTGCGTCTCGTAGCGCTGACCGCTCACGTTGATGATCACGCGCTGGCAGCGTTCCTTGATGCAGTCGTGGCCTTCGCCCAGGATCTCCACGTGACCTCCCGGAAGTTCCACGGAGGCGGAAGCTCCGTCTGTCCGGCCGGATCCCGTCCCCACGTTCTCATATTTGCTATTGCAATAGGAGAAAGGGAAGAGAGAAAAACTGTCGTCATTATATGGCAAAGACAAATAGGACGGGATCAGCACTCCATTATGATGCCACGTGATATTCGTGACGTCATATGATAAAGAGACGAGATACGTAACGAGAGTGCAAGAAAAATCAGAGAAAAAAAGGTAAAGCTAAGAAATAGAAGAAAGGAGACATTTCTCACTACGCTAAATCTCGCTAAATGTCGCTTTACAGCAATATAAAGAAAGGAAGCAAGCAAGGAAAGAAAACGAGTTCTTTTCTTTGATACCCTTAAGATCACCCATGCAGTTATTACTTCAGGACCAGTTACACGACATGACATTTAAATCGGAATACGCTGACAAACAAGAAGACTGCAATCTTTGTCAACTGGCATCAGAACAGAATGCTATCAAGCAAAGCCAACTTTGCATTATGTAACACGTCAAAACATGTAAGAATCAGTTTGCAGCTGCTATTTGCACACGGGCAGCACTATGTAGTCTGAAACACTAAACAAATACAATATTGTTAGTTTTTAGTTGTGGATAAGGGAGAAATGAGTCCAACCATATTGCCGGTCGATGTGAGTATCCTTCTGGTCATCTATCTACCGAGACTTACTCTTCAAGGGACAAAGTTAGTTATTATTAACTATGTCCGATACATACAACCAATAATTAGATAAGACAGTTATTGAGAAATCTGTAAGATATCCCAATAAACAAATGTTAAAAAAATGCCACCTAGACATCATTGGTTAATCGTTGGCATGGGAAGATTAGACGAAACATTCCATCAATTAATGGGTGTGGTGGCACCAGTGAAGAGGCACAGTTGTTGGACGATGCTCGGAGGCACGATGGATTCACACGTAGGCTACACAACCATTCTGGTGTGAACACTCACACAGCTACACAAGTGATGGACAAAGCCCATTGGTGCCAGCGTGATTTTAGTTTAAGTACCCATAAAGTGAAGAGGTTTCGAGGCCATGCAAAATGGAGAGAAATCAACCGACAAGGGGGTGATAAAAATCCAACATGACCGAATGTTGGAGGAGATCAGCGATGATATCATTGACCTACCGTCGATATTGAAAGAACTGTCGATGTGATGAGGGAAGAACAAACCGCTAATGACTGCGAGCATCATAAGCAAACCACGCGGGGGTCAGAATAATTCTTGCTCAACTATACGACATGTTCTACAGTCAGGTTGCAGGATTATTTGTAAGGCAACTATTAATATTACATTCAAAGACATTGATTCCGTTAAACATCAGGTGCCAACCCCAGAAGTTTCTCGCTGAGAGCATGGAGCATGGGCGAGTTAAACACCAGCGACTGGCATTGTTACCGAGATATTTGAGCTTAGCTGGGGTATCCGCGTGACGTGACGCATGTGAAGTATGCAAGATGTGCCTGGTCTTTGTGTTGAAGCCCTCGTGTAAGCGTGGCATTATAAACTAAATCACCTTCCCCGACGTTGTTACCCCACCACATATCGCCTGGCACAGCGGGGTGCGAGGAGGGTGGGGGGTGGGGGGGGTCGCCAGGGGGAGGGAGGTGGGCCTAGGGGGGGGGGCTGGGTGATAATAAACCACCGCCACCTCATCAGTGAGTAGCCGCCTCCTACATAATACACCGTTCTATGCCTCACCCCGTTGGAGCCTGTACATTAAGCCCTGGGTGCCTACACCCCTAGCGGGACCGCCGAAGGATGAATGTGGGGTGGGGGCGGTCCTCGCCTAGAGGACTGCACAAAGGGAGTAGGGCCAGTTAAATAGCCAGGAGCAAAATTGGGGTGCGGCGGGAGGCGGTATCAGGTTTGGGGTGAGAGGAGAAGGGCGGAGGAGGGACGGATGGTGAAGGGGTTACGGCCGTTAGGGGGAACAAATCGGTGTCCGCCAGGCGATTATGTACCGGCGGCAGAGGTCAGAGGTGGGGCGTGGGTGGGTAGGGAGGGGGGGAGGGGTATGGCGGGAGGCAGCGGCCCGTGGTAAGGGGGGGAGGTGGGGTGGTGACACCGTGGCCCGGGGGGGAGAGATTGCAGGGCGTCCCAGCCTTGGCAGCACAACACAGCAAGATGCCAGTCTTAATCAAACTAACTTTTTCTCATGGGGAATCTGGCGGCAATGGCGGAGCAGTCGCCGCCTCTAGATCTATGACAGCGCCAATCCCGGACAGTCTACGAAGGAGAATGTCTCTACAGAGGAAGGAAGGAACGGTTCGGACATGTCGAGCCAGTCCCAATGAGGCAGAGATAAAGGCGTAGAGACATGGGAGGAGGAGTGTGCCGAAATAGAGAGATAGACAACAGGTAAATAGTAAGAGTAATGTAACATGAATAATGTAGGAAAGAGTAAAAAACCTGATCCAGAAGAGACATGGGGGAAGAGAAGATGAAGGAAATATAGGAGCATGCCAGAAAGGGACCGAGAAAGCTACAAAGAGAAGAAAGATGGATGGAGGGATATATATATGTACAGAGAGAGAGAGAATGAGAGAAATATAGAGATGATGAGAAAGAGAGGAGAGAGCGTATATGACGTATGGTTGAAGGCGGGCTGGATTAGCCCTGGCACGTGCGGTGTCGGTGTAGCAGGAGTTGTCCATATACATTGCAGGGGCGCCAGTAGAGGCTTGTCGCGAGGAGGTCGTTGATCATGTCGTCTGCTGGAACGCAGCGTTGTGCTATCGGTATGAAGGTCGCGATGACCTTGGCGATTATGGATAACAGTCGTCGCCCCCGTAGTTGGCGCTAGTCACACACCCCAACGAATGGGGAAAACGCTCGACCTTGTAGCCTGATGAATCAGGTGGCACGTCATTAATGGCGGGCAGACGCCATATTGGTTTGCCAGTTGCTGGGCTACATGGCCTTCTTGACCTTGACATGTTTACATGGCGCTACAGCTCGATAGACGTTGGCACGATTCCTAAAAGGTGGAATCTGATGAAGCCGCTCTGTGTCTTCCTTCCGCCGGTTTGTAGCGGGAACACAATATCTTTCTCATCTCTCATCGGGAACAGGCAGCAAAAAAGCCAAACGCCAATGACCACGATGGCCGAGAGGATACATGGCAGCCCCAATAATGAAGACACCTGATCTGAGTTCACACGCCGACGTTGTGCGAACGTTAGGTTACACACTATAGCCCCGGGGGCTCAGGACACACCTTTCCTTCTGGGTGCCATCTCCTCTATAGTGCTGTGTGGTCTTTGTAAATAAAACAGTTGTTCCCAATCGATTTCTCTTCGATCAATGGACTCCCTGATATTTGTAGCGACACTGTCTTTGTCTCTACTTGCTGTGTGGGGGGCGAGTCGCCTCCGATGTCGTGCAGACAAAGCCAAACGGGTCGACGCGACATCTAGCCTCACAACTCCCAAGATTGCAGCGGGCCTTTTATACCGATATCTGGGCGCATTGATCTGTTTCCTTTGGTGGCAATGGAACTAACAAAAGATACAGGCTGTCGTGCTGGGAGATCAAGAGAGCACCAATGGAACAGTTAGTGTCATGAAAGCAGCGATTTAGACTTTCAGCGGTCTTACTGGAAGTGGAGAGCTATGACTATTTGATGATCTGGGGTCGTGCGACACGCAATCGGCGTGCAAGCAAGGGAATCGCGGCAGGTTTCATCGACGTTTACACTTGATGCACGGACCTTCCAGAGTGAGGAGGACGAGGCTGGCCGGGCAGGGAGACCGCACACAGACAGGCACTGGTGACGACGACCAGGTTGGCTTTTCTCCCAGCGACACGACGATTGGATTAGATCTAGGGTGACATACGGGCGCCACAGCGCGATTTCAGCCATTGCTGTTGCCATAACAACAAGACGAAGATTGCCTCGCTCGGTCTGCCCATGTCCTCTGAGATATTGTCTTCTCCCCCTCCCTTCCCCCTCCCCCGTCACTTCTCTCCCTCCCCTAACCCCACATCTACGAGAATATGTTCTCATTAGCCGCACCCAGTACACCATCTCACCGGACCACTCATCCGCCACCCTCACACACCCTAATCCCCCCAACACGCCAGTCAGCCAGCCTGCCATCACGGCCTCCCTGCCTCCCTCTCTCCCTCCCACCCCCGTCTCATCAAATCAAAAGAATCTGGGGAAGGGGGAAGAAAAGGCCCAATGAGGATCGAGGTAAGCTAATTATATCAATAAAATATGGCCCCAAAGGCTTTGGCGGTGCTTGCGGCTGGGTAGGAAGAGGGAGGGGGTAGGGGGGCACTGAAGTGGTGTTGGCTTGGGGGGGGGGGGGGGTGCACGGGTGTGAAGGATGGATCGACGGGGACGGGAGGGGAGGGGTGGGCTCATCCCTCGTGTCCACAGACTGACAGCAGCCATTACCGAGCTTTCCGGTCATGCAAAGCACCCTGTGTGAAGTGCGTGTGAGGCTGTGTGGGGGCTGCAGCCCTCCCCAACCGGCGGGTGGCAGGCTGACTGGTAGGCTCGTTGTAGGCTGACTGGTAGGCTGGTGGTAGGCTGGTTGTAGGCTGGTGGTAGGCTCACTGGTAGGACGGTGGTAGGCTGGTGGTAGGCTGGTGGTAGGCTGGTGGTAGGCTGGTTGTAGGCTGACTGGTAGGCTGGTTGTAGGCTGACTGGTAGGCTGGTGGTAGGCTGGTTGTAGGCTGGTGGTAGGCTCACTGGTAGGACGGTGGTAGGCTGGTGGTAGGCTGGTGGTAGGCTGGTGGTAGGCTGGTTGTAGGCTGACTGGTAGGCTGGTTGTAGGCTGACTGGTAGGCTGGTGGTAGACTGACTGGTAGGACGGTGGTAGGCTGGTGGTAGGCTGGTGGTAGGCTGGTTGTAGGCTGGTGGTAGGCTGGTGGTAGGACGGTGGTAGGCTGGTGGTAGGCTGACTGGTAGGCTGGTGGTAGGCTGGTGGCAGGCTGGTGGTAGGACGGTGGTAGGCTGGTGGTAGGCTGACTGGTAGGCTGGTGGTAGGACGGTGGTAGGCTCGTGGTAGGCTGACTGGTAGGCTGGTGGTAGGACGGTGGTAGGCTGGTGGCAGGCTGGTGGCAGGCTGGTGGTAGGACGGTGGTAGGCTGGTGGTAGGCTGACTGGTAGGCTGGT
This sequence comes from Arenicola marina, assembly GCA_964019135.1. Classification (NCBI taxonomy): domain Eukaryota; kingdom Metazoa; phylum Annelida; class Polychaeta; family Arenicolidae; genus Arenicola; species Arenicola marina. The sequence goes on along the minus strand of OZ025248.1, from coordinate 12,989,371 downwards.
GGTAGGACGGTGGTAGGCGGGTGGTAGGCTGGTGGTAGGACGGTGGTAGGCTGGTGGTAGGCTGACTGGTAGGCTGGTGGTAGGACGGTGGTAGGCTGGTGGCAGGCTGGTGGTAGGACGGTGGTAGGCTGGTGGTAGGCTGGTGGTAGGCTGGTGGTAGGCTGGTGGTAGGCTGACTGGTAGGACGGTGGTAGGCTGGTGGTAAGCTGGTGGTAGGCTGGTTGTAGGCTGGTGGTAGGCTCACTGGTAGGACGGTGGTAGGCTGGTGGTAAGCTGGTGGTAGGCTGGTTGTAGGCTGGTGGTAGGCTCACTGGTAGGCTGGTTGTAGGCTGGTGGTAGGCTCACTGGTAGGACGGTGGTAGGCTGGTGGTAGGCTGGTGGTAGGCTGGTGGTAGGCTGACTGGTTGGACGGTGGTAGGCTGATGGGACGACGGTCTGGTGCTGGCGGTCTGATGGTGGCGGTCTGGTGCTGGCGGTCTGGTGCTGGCGGTCTGATGGTGGCGGTCTGATGGTGGCGGTCTGGTGCTGGCGGCCTGGTGCTGGCAGTCTCCCGCAGAGGCCCAGTCCGTGGGTCGGGTGGTCGGCCCGACTGCCCGGGGCGACGCGGCGGGGAAGGCCGAGGAGGCCGGGGGAAGGCGACACCCACTTATAATAGCCTCAATAAGTGACGACCAGTTCACCCACACAAGGGGGGGGGGGGGGGGGGGTAGGGGTAATGCATTGGGGTATGGCTGGCGAGTGCTGGATAATGAGGGGGACAAAAAGAAGGTGGGTAGAGGCGGGTATATGGAGAGGGAGATCTGCGATATATATCGCCTTATTGCCCCATGGCGAGGAAGCACTTGGCCCTCGAGGGGGGGGGGGGTGATTACAGGCCGTCAGTAATTGGTGGAAATGAGCCAGAAATGACGCCCGCGGGCTCGGGAATGAGTCTATGAATGCTCATCTGACCATCACTCGACCCCCTTACCCCACGTCATCATCGCCCGTCCTGCCCTCCCGCCTTCATACAACCCACTCATATTCTCCCCCACATTCAGTTCGCCAGACTGCCCCGGCCAATGCAGCTTGCTATTCCCTTCCATCTGTCATCACTTTCACCAATTATCGCTCGGGTCAGCGGCAGTGCCCTGGGGCCTCGGGCGGCCTTGTGCGCCGTGGTCCCGCAAGGGGGCCAGACAAAAGGACGCAATGCGGAAACCCAACAGAAATGCTTATTCAGCAAAACAGTCATGGCCAAATCGCCCATTTGTTGAACATGTACGTGAGGATGCGCTACCCTGACCCCCACCCAGTCCCCCTACTGGCGTCCCACCCCATCGCCCCCTCACTTCACTCCACTCCACTACACTCCGCTCCGCTCACAATGGGGACCACGAATTCCCCAGCCTCGGTAAATGGACCTTCATATGGATCTAATCAAGTCCAATAGCATTTATTCAGCGGGTGGCCGCCGCGAATTCTAATGGCAGGAGGCGCCCATGTCCTTATTTAGACAGCCGGAAGCCGGGCTGTGGGCGCCAACCGAGGCGGAGTACAATCGAGTTCCGAAGTATGGCGTCACAGGCGTCACACATATCGACAGATGGCTGTAGAGGGAGAGACAGAGCGAGGGGGGATTAGAGGAGACGATGGGGGTGGGGGGGGGGAAGAAAGCGGAGAGATGGAGACCAACAGACAGAGATATAGAGAGAGGGGGAGGGCGAGTCAGTGAGAAAGCCAGTGAAGACGGTGGACGCGTCTATGCGGCTTGGGACAAGTCAGTGCAGGCCTCGGTGGGTGGGTGGGTGGTGGGGCCAAGACGCACAGTCAACGGCCGAGGAACGCACCAAAAGGGAGGCTGAAAACAACCGTCGCTTCGTTAAGGCGTTTTGCGCGGGGCGACGTACCGCATCCGACATCTATCTTTACCCAGTTAACTGCGGCTGTTTAAATCCACTGACGCGATTATCTGGCGGCTACCGATTTTCCTGTATATGGGGATTGGGATGGGATGGTGGCGGCGCATGTGGGGAGGGGTGGGGGGCGGAGGGCAGGAGGTCGAGGTGGGGGAAAGGGAAACGGCGGGGGGTGAGGTAGGGATGGGGTGGGGGGAGCGATGGCTACGCATGGGCATTGACTTTTTTCTTAACTTCTCCCACGCAGTGAATGTAGCTGTATTGACCCAAGCTAGCGTTACCTGGCCACAACTAGCTGGATTTAACACCAGGCTCTGCCAGAGGCTTTAAGCGTTCACAGTCCAACTCCAGTCGATTTACGCTATGGATTTTACTCTACAAAAAAACCTCTAGCCTTCTTCCATGTGTTCCCTGTAGTGTACTACGCACAGGTCGATGGAGCGGGCTATCGGTTTATAAACACAGGCCATAGTGGCGGCGTTTCAAAGAGCGGTCGTTAGTTGTAAGCTAGTTTTTGAGGTGTCAGTTTCGCACAAAATATCACAGATGAATGATTTCAGGAAGGGAGCATTGCTAGTTCCCAGTTCTTAGGTTAAGGCAACTAAGGCAACTGAGGTTAAGGCTAAACCGCCAGGGTTAAACCGCCAGGATTAAACCGCCATGGTTAAACCCTGCGGTTTAATGGCGGGCATTGTAGTGGCCGCCTTGGGGTGGGGGCTGGCCGCCCTGGGGTGGGGGCTGGCCGCCGTGGGGTGTCTGGCCGCCGTGGGGTGGGGGCTGGCCGCCGTGGGGTGGGGGCTGGCCGCCCTGGGGTGGGGGCTGGCCGCCCTGGGGTGGGGCTGGCCGCCCTGGAGTGGGGACTGGCCGCCCTGGAGTGGGGACTGGCCACCGTGGGGTGTGGACTGGCCACCGTGGGGTTGGGACTGGCCGCCCTGGAGTGGGGGCTGGCCGCCCTGGGGTGGGGGCAGACCGCTGTGGGGTGGGGGTAGATCCCTGTGGGGTGGGGCAGACCGCTGTGGGGTGGGGGGCTGGCCGCCGTGGTATATACACATCTCGCCAGAAGGTGGAATGCTCTGTTGTCATTGGATACTCGTGGATCGCTCACTTGATGACCATCACGCAACAGCAAAAAGGCCAGTTATATTGGATGATATAACGCATCACCACTTTGAGAATGAGCAGATGGCACATATAGACGGTCTTTCTATTTACTCATACAAATATGGACAGTCCGATGGCTAGGAACACCAGGAAAGGGGCAGAAGGGGCTGGAAAGCGGCAGAAGGGGGTGGAAAAGGCCTGGCGTGGAAATAACAACAGTAGAAGCAGAAAGGAGAGGGAATATATTAGAACAAGAGGGGGTGGGGGTCGGGAGGGGAACAGGAGGATAATCAGAAATCGGGAAACATGAGGCGAATTAAACATATTCGGATGAAGTGATTGCTTAATGCATTGCTCAAGGCAGTGTTGGGCGGCATTGGCTTGTCCCCCGCATGCGGGGTATCACGACGTCTGAAGCCACTGGCAGCAAGGGGTCTGGGCCTGCTGTAGCGGAGGGGGCTTCCTATTGCGGGCCAGGGTGAATAGGTCAGAGGGGCGAGGATATCCCTCTGACGATGGCCAGATAAATGAGCATGAGGGCGGCCTTTGGGCACAGCGCACGCGGCCAGTGCCGTGCAACTATTCATAATGCAACAACAATAAAGCGACCGGAGCCATGCGATAGACACATGTTACCATGGACACCATTGTCATGATTGTGACCTGATTACTCGTGTTCAGCGATTGTTTATAGACAATAGGTCGCGCGGAGACCATATCGGGGCAAAATGCGGTGTACAGTTATTGTTGACATTATGGTCGCTACTCATGGTGCCCGCACTTTAACCCTACCGTCATAATGCCCGTGCAGCCATTGTGCAGAAAGGGGTTAATCAGACAGCGGCAACGAATGGGCCATGGAGAACACGGGCAGTTTATAAAGGGACCAGCCGTGTGCAGTATAGGGGGTTGGGGGAACAACAATGGACAATTTTCCAGCCGAGGGGACAGGCGCGGTATGGACGTACAGGGGTGGACAGCGTGTCAGACCATCTATATTGCTGCAGCCGCCGCTGCCGCTGCCGCTGCCGATGGTGGTGCTTTGGGGAACCCGGCTCGCCTGGTACCCCGCCTCACTACCCACTGCCGAGCCCGGCATCAATACCACCAGGGGATGACACTCTCCCAATAGAGGGCGAAC